>JANHAO010019882.1:0-13054 GCA_026873985.1 Saraca asoca
TATTAAAAATTATTTAATATTATATTAATATATAAATTTTAATATACATACACATACTAATTAATTATATATTATTTATTATATATTACCAGACTAACAGGTTAATCTACCAGGCTAACCCAATAGCTCAATAGAACCAGATTAACAGGCTAACCTAAAAGCCTGACGGGTTAATACTTATCAGTCCTAAGCACTTATCGGATTGGGTTATTTCAGGTCAGTCCCTTATCAGGTCGGGCCACTTTTATCATTTTCGGTACCAGTCCCAGTTCCAGGCCAGACAAAATTATACCAATCCCAGGCTAACCCGTTAAACCCAACCCATTCTAACACCTCTATAATTATTATTGAAACTCAAGAGTAGAAAAATTACAATTTTACAAGAAGTAGATTGCTATAAAATTCATCCTTCCTCTGTATGAAGTAACAAAGCCTTTAAAACTATAAAAATAGCTATATGTATTTAGGTCTGACCAATTTATGGAAAGTTAAAATTAAGTTAAGAAAATAATAAAATGATAAGATAATATGCATAATAGTAAAGAACATAATATTTATTATAACTAAAGCATGCATTCAATTCGCAAAAATGATGAGTTAAATATTTTCATAATAAATTTATTTTACATTGTAGCAAATGTAATATACTTAACATTTTGTTAAAAGCACCCAAACTATTTGAAAATATTGAACTAAAGTTTTAAGACAGTAAAAGCATAAATTAAAAATAAATTTAATGAAAGTGAAAGTAAAGAATCTTGTAAAACTATGTAATTGTTATAGGCAAAAAACAGCCTTAAGAGAATGAGGCAAACTCGAGCCCAACAGAGGCTAAGTTACCCAGCTCACTAAGGACGCCCAACGAGCTCCACCTCGCTTACCGCCAGAAAGCGACACAACGAGGTCATCACAAGACTGGCATGCTAAGCAGTCGACTACCCTGCCCGAGCTCGCTATTCTGCTACAGTGACACCGAGCTCATTACAACGACCTGCCACAATGCCCCTGAACTAATGAACTTAGCTCACGAGGATGGACATCCTGCTCGACAATACGAGACCACGAGATAGACACATTCAAATGCCAGTCTACAACCGACAAAAGGGGCCCACCCCGCAGAAAGAGGCCTACAATAGCTGCATTGCAGAAGTTTTACTATCTTTTCTATTTATTTCTTGATGTAACACAACTGTAGCTTGTATTTAATGTATGTAACTCTTCCTTCCTCTATAAATATGAATGCATTGTTAGAAGGGGGGAGGAGGCCGAAAACTTGTATACCAAAACTCTGTAAAAATCTCTTTTCAAACATTACTAAAAGTTCCGCCGTGAACGTAGGGTCCAGTACTGCCCAGATTTAGCCGAACCACATTAAACATTACGTTCATGCCACCCTCTTTCTTCCTCTTCACCACCTTCATCATCTGCTAGCCCGCACATCCTTCAGGTTAGAAAACAGCTTGGGGCACACGAACTATACACATACGTTGGCCAAAGTTTAGGCTCCCCACATGAACCAAATTTCACCGTCAACATTTTTGGAACTAGAAGGAGGGCCCATCTATTTTCTGCATCTATTTCCCTGGTGTATTCGTCATTGCAGCTATAATGGCAAGAGGAAAAACCACTCAGAGTTCAACCACTCCAATCCTCCAACCAACGGACACTCCCACTGTGGGGGTTCACCAGTATTCCACTATTGTCCTTGAAACTCAAGCGGCTCAAACGCCTGGCCAACCCCAACCAACACTCGAAAACACGGTAAGAGAGCTGGCCAAAACTGTTAAAGCATTGGCACAGGCTCAAGCTCAGAGCACATAAAGATAAGAAGAAATCATGACACAGCTCCAACAGTTTCATAAAGAGGCTCAGAGGGAAACTCACGAAGATTGTGATAGTTAACAACTGGGGGGCTCATAACGAGCAGGAAACTCCGCCCCTTAGCCTTAAACTCAGAACCCGATAATGGAGGAAGTCCTCCAAAGGCTTAAAAGGCTAGAAGAATGCCTACGACCTCAAAGCAACTAACCTCGCTATGAGGAAAGCTCACCATTTTTTGTGGAGATCGAGACGTAACCTTTCCCACAGAAACTTAAGGTGCCCACGATCCCACTGTATGACGGGAACAATGACCCGAGTGACCACCTGGATGTGTTTAATATCCAAATGGATCTCCAAACCACTGATTCCCTGGTGAAATACCATGTCTTCCCAGCCGCATTAGGAGGAATACCCCAGGCATGGTTCAGACACCTCCCAGCTCGTAGCGTCAGCAGTTAGGAAGAATGCCAAAGGAAATTCATTGATCAATATCGAGCTCTGAAAAGGTAGCTCCCGCCCCTTGCCATCTCGCAATGATCTTCCAGCGTAAGAACGAATCGCTAAAAGATTATATAACTCGATTCAGGCACAAAGCCAACTCCGTGGAAAATCCTTTAGAGGAAAGCCTCCTAATGGCCATCTCGGCAAAACTTCACAAAGATGGAAATATGTACAGAAGCCTCTACAATTCCCAAGCTCGAGACCTCACTGAATTCTATGAGCTAGCTACCAAACAAGTAAGATGGGAAGAAACCTTCGGAACGGAGGACCCCAGATAGAAAGCGGACGCCAGTGGTCCCACTGCAAGCAAAAAGAGGATCGACGAGAGTCGCAGTCACGACCCCTCTCCTCAACTCGTAAAGAAGGCAAAGCCCCAGCGATCTGGAGGTCGCTTCAAAAGCTACAGCATCCTGTCAAACACGCAGGATAAAATTTTTACCACAGAAAGGCACAACAAGGACTTCGGAAGGCCCAAACCAATGAAGGTCCCCGCCAAGTCCAGAGATCCAAGCAGATTCTGCGCTTATCACAATAAGGCTGGGCACATCACCTCAGAATGTTGGGTGCTAAAGGATGCCATTGAGGACCTTATCAGAAGAGGTCAACTACAAGATTACGTGGTAAGACCGCCAGAGCAGCGGGCTCAATAGGCTCAACAAATCGCTAGTCGATAGCCAGATCCCTCCATCAAGACCATATTCTAATCTTGTAACATCTTCTTAAGATCAATGACGATCTCTAAGATTGTATCAATCATTCTATGCTAAATCAATGAAATTTATAGCCGATTGGCTGAAAAAGTATTATCCAGACAATGAGTTTTCACTCCACCATTATAAGGATTCATCCGGGGGTGAGACGACGCAACGCCTACCCCGTTGATACATCTAGAGCAAATCATATCCCACACAATGGGACCAAGAGTACAAATTCATTGACCACTGAGCAACAAGCTTGCTGTTTCTCTAAGCAACGAGCTTGCTGTCTCACTGAGCAATGAGCTTATTGTAGGGTTGAGCAATGGGCTTGCTGCGGGACTGAGCAACGAGCTTGCTGTCTCACTAAGTAATGAGCTTGCTGCCTCACTAAGCAACAGGATTGTTGTGAAATTGAGCAACGAGCTTGCTGTGGTACGGACATACGATCTCGCTTAGCGATAGGCTATCATCTCGCTACAGTGAAACAAATCGAGGGTGAGACGGCTCAGGAGCCTACCTCGACAGCACACTCAAATCACACATCAGGCGATAAGCCCACCACGTCACGAAGATCTCAAACAAACTTGTTGCAGCTCATGCAACATATATATTCACAGCCAACATATGACTAAAAAATGACAGCTCATATACGAGCCCTCATCACCTGATTCTCGCTTACCAAAGGCAACCAAACAGAAATATAAAGCTAAAAGTGTAGTCGATTGGCCAAAGGGACATTTCATTAATCATCAGAAGTATACAAACAGTGGTGCACGAAGCATCCAATACAATTTTCAGAAGCAACATGAAAAAGCTCATACACTAAAGGCCTCAAAGAGGCAAGATTACATCATATGAAAAAGAAATATAGAAACAAAGGCAAGCAGGCTGAAAGCCTAATACTACCATTCCAGCAAGAAAGTGATGAGCCAGCTAAACCAGGAGACAAACTCCCACCAGTAGGAAGACCAGTAACTCCACTCCTACTATCTTCCCATACCTGGCCAGCAGTCCTTCTTGGAACAAACCCAGCGCAGCTCAAAGGGGTGCCAAGAGCCCCAATAGCCATACTGGATTCTATGAAGGGAGCTGGGAAAGATAGCCTAAGATCATCACAAGACTCCCAGGAACCCGTCAAATGGATCCTACGGTGAAGTCACGTGCAACAGGCTATCCATGCCTCCCAACACTCTATAATAGGCCATCCATGTCTCAACAGGCTTCACCAGAAGCCAAGACACCGAAAACGCAAGGGGCTCATTAGCCTCTTCCATTAAACTTCTCTGAGGTAAAAGAAGAAGTCCCTCAGGGTATAAAAAGACCAGCTCGGTCCATCCAAGAATCCAGAAGACATTTGGCTAATTTTCATCTAACAGCCTAAAATGAACGGTAAAAAATGGCGAAAAAGAAAAAAATATGGCCTAAAGCAAAAATGAAAAGACAGACAAGAAGTCTGAAATGATAATCCAATCAAGCAAGGACTTTGACTGGAGATATGAACAAATCCTCAGAAAATTTGCAACTTTCGGTCTGCAAAGCAAATTGAGAGTTGGGGGGCTTATGTTATAAGCAAAAAATAGCCTTAAGAGAATGAGGCAAACTCGAGCCCGACAGAGGCTAAGTTACCTAGCTCGCTAAGGATGCCCAACGAGCTCCACCTCGCTTACCGCCAGAAAGTGACACAATGAGGTCGTCACAAGACTGGCTCACTAAGCAGTCGACTGCCCTATCCGAGCTTACTATTCCGCTACAGTGACATCAAGCTCGCTACAGCGACCTGCCATAACGCCCCCGAACTAAAGAACTTAGCTCGTGAGGACGGATGTCCTACTCGACGATACAAGACCACGAGACTGACACATTCAAATGCCAATCTACAGCCGATAAGAGGGGCCCACCCCACAGAAAAAGGCCTGCAACAGTCGCATTGCAGAAGTTTTACTATCTTTTCTATTTATTTCTTGATGTAACACAACTGTAGCTTGTATTAAATGTATGTAACCCTTCCTTCCTCTATAAATAGGAATGCATCGTTAGAAGAGGGAGGAGGAGGGCAAAAACTTGTATGCCAAAACTCTGTAAAAATCTCTTTTCAAATATTAATAAAAGTTCCACCATGGACGTAGGGTCCGGTACCGCCCGAATTTGGTCGAACCACCTTAAACATTGCATGCATGCCGCCCTCTTTCTTCCTCTTCACCGCCTTCATCATCTGCTAGCCCACACATCCTTCAAGTCAGAAAACAGCTTGGCACACACGAACTACACACATCCGTTAGCCGAAGTTTAAGCTCTCTGCACGAATCAAACTTCGTTGTCAACAGTAACGATAGTTGATAATTGACATGTTGATTATTCTTAAAAACTTATTTAATTTTTTAATTCCAAAGTCAATTTCTAAAAGTAAAATAAAAAATATATAAATAATTGTTTCAATTTATAATCATAGAAATTGAAATAAAAATTTTTAATTATTATAGCAATTTAAATAGAAAGATGCTCACCAATCATATTTTATTACACAACATGTTTCTTATGATAAATTTGTGAAAACTTCCTCATAAACAACATTTTCAATTTGATTCGTCGGCATGCTTTCACTATCAATTATCAAGATTTTCAATTCACTCCTCCTTTTATATATGCACTATATCTTTATATAATTAAATACAATAATGATTCACATTAATATAATATTAAAAGTATATTTTTAATAAAAGTATTTCCTCTTGTAGTGCATATAATTTGGGAACTAAGTTCTTATACTATTTTTTCTTCTTTTTTTTTTTGCCTATTGCATGTTATAATATTTTAAAGACTAATTTTCTTATTCTTTCATCTTTTTTAATATGCTATATTAAAAGAAGGTGAATTTTTTTTATTTACCATCATTTATTCCTTCTTTCATAAATATTAACATTTAAAATAAATGATATATGTATTGCTGATTTTGGACATAGAACCATGACCTAAAATTACATTATAATCAAATTATGAATTAATTAATTAAATATAGTACATTTTACATTATTTTTATATGATTATAATGAATAAATTATGAGAAGTTAAAAGAAAGTAATCAAATCCAAAGTATAGCATATAAATGGAGAAGTTAGTGAAAATTAAATGATTCCACTACCATAAATGTATATTGCACTTTTTTTAAGCATATATCAAACTTGACAAATTAATTAGTGTTATATATAAAATTCAGATCATCGGTAATGGGCTAATGAACCCCTCGAGCGTGGCAAAGATCCAGCTCGAGGAGCATTCAGAAAGTTATGTTTCTAGCTCGTGTCGCAAAGTAACCTCCTTAGCTCGAGCTCATCCCTATTAGAATGAGCTCAACCTCATTATCTTAAAGACAGACGCTCCTTCAGACTAAAAGATTTGACTAGCAAGGTGAGACCAGCGACCTGGGAGCTCACTAAACAGAAAATTAGCACATGTATTGCCCAGGAGACAAAGGCCTACCTACAGGAAGCAATCAACAATAGCTGACTTACAGGATTTAGTCTGTCCATCCTGTCTTATACATTAAATACCTAATGTAATGGATTTACTATATGTAAAATTACAATTATAACCTCCTCTCCTCTATAAATACAGGAAGGAGATGAACATGGAGGGGACGGATACTTGTATGCCGAAACTTTGTAAAAATATTTTTAGATCAATACATTACCGTGGACGTAGGGTTCTGTTCTATTCAGATTTGGCCAAACCACATTAAAAGCCGTGTGTTTTCTACTATTCTTCCCTTCTTTTTAGCTTTCTTTGCTCATTTTTCGTCTTAGCACTAGGTCACAGTTTGAGATCCCAAAAGAATCCTTCGTTGGCTGGAGTTTGGCTCAAAACCAAATTCCACCGTCAATATTTTGGCGCTGCCTGTGGGGATCTTATCTGTTTTGGTCCATTTCTTGCTATAATGGCCAAGGGAAGAGCCACTAGAGCTTCAAATGCATTGCCCAATCCTCCAGAAGGCTATGTCTTAACTATGAACTCTTCCATCGCTCTCGTCATTAGTTAACTACAGGCTTACCCCTAGTCAGCTCTGTTCAACCAGATGCTACTGCCAATGGCACCGATACAATACAAGCCTGGCTCCAATGTCAGAAAAAGCTTGAAAACATGATAGGAGAGCTCGCTAAAACGGTCACGATGTTGCTGCAAACACAAGCTCGGAATGTACAAGAACGAGTTGAGATCGTTACACCCAGACCCACCCCCTGGTAGTGAGGGGCTGAATGTTCTGGTGAAGCCGATCAAGAGCAGACTTCAAATCACCATCCGTATGGCCAGAGAAGTGAAACAAGCCACCAAGTCTCTAGCCAACGGCTGGGGGGCTTGGATGTTTTGGTAGAAAACCTCTTTTAAAGAGTAAAGCATTTAGAAGAGCACTCTCAAGCTTAAAGTGATCGAGGTTGCTTCGGGGAGTGAACTCCCTTCCCTAAGGAAATCGAGGAGGAACCCATCCCTTACAAACTTAAGGTTCCAGCCATTCCATTATACAATGGAGATAGTGACCCGCATGACCATCTGGACCTATTCAACATCCAGATGGACCTCCAAACTTATAATTCCTTAGTCAGGTGCCGCATCTTTCTTACTACATTAGGGGACATTCCCCGAGCATGATTCAGGAGCCTCCCAGCTTATAGCATTGGCAGTTGGGAGGAGTGCTAGGGGAAGTTTGTAGACCAATATAGGGCATTGAAGAAGCAGCTCACACCCCCTATACCATCTTGCTATGATCTTCCGGACTAAGCACGAAACACTGAATGATTATATTGCCTGCTTCAGGTGTGAGGTTAACAATGTAGAGAAGCCTTCAGATGAGGTCATCCTGACTGCTGTTTCAGTAGGACTTCGAAGAGATGGAAAGTTGTTTAAAAGCTTGTACAAATCCCCAGTTGGCAACCTGGGTGAATTTTACAAGTGGGCCGTAAAGTAGATTAGATGGGAAGAGATTCTCGATTCACAGAAGTCCAAGGCGAGCAGCCCAGTTCAGAATAAGAAAAGGAGTGACCATGGAGATGAGAAAGATAGTCTTAATTTTTAGCTTGCTAAGAAAGGCAAAGATGAGCGATCCCCATATCCAGGTTGCCATAACACCTATAGCATCCTGTCGGAGGCCCAAGATAAGATTTTTTGCGATGGAAAAGGACAAGGAGGACATCAGAAAGCCTCGACCCTTGAAGACTCCTAGTAAGTCTAGAAGTAACTAGGGAAAATTTTGCACATACCATAACGAGTTCAGGCATGTCACCTCGGAATGTTAGGCACTGAGGGACGCTATTAAAGATCTCATCAAAAGAGGTCACCTACAAGACTACATAGTGTAGCCATCCAAGCAACAGCCTAGACAATCTCAGCAGGATCCCAAGCAAGAGCTATCTCCCACAATCAGGACCATTTATTAAATTTTTTGTAATTGTAAAACTTATATAAGCATTTTGAATTTCTTTACTGATTTTTAAAATTGCTCAAACAAGTGATTCGCCTAAATGACACTCTTTTATTTGGGCACAAGATCACCCCGACCATAAGATCAGCCAATTCTTTTATTTGAGCACGAGATCACTCACTCTTTTATTTAGGCACGAGATCGTCCCGATTGCAGCTCGCATGAGACCAAATGCTTGTAGCTCTCATGTGACTTATCTACTTATTTAGCCACAAGATTGGCCCAAGCATGAGATCACTTACTTTTTTATTTGGGCACGAGATAGCCCCGATTGCTACTAGCATGTGACCAAATGTTCGTAGCTTGCATGTGACCAAATACTCGCAGCTCTCATGCAACTTATCTACTTATTTGGCCATAAGATCAGCCCAAGCATGAGATCACTCACTCTTTTATTTGGGTATCAGATCACCCCGATCGTAGCTAGTATGCGACCAAACATTCACAGCTCATATACGACTCTTTGATTATGCACAATTCACATGTGAATTACTTGTACAACGCTCATGCATGAATATTTTATTACCTTCAAGAAGAAATAAGAATGGCATACAGAGATCATAAAAGAAGATCTTATTTATTAAAAAGCCTTAATGAGGTAAAATTACATTAGAAAGCTCTGAATACAAATCAAGAAAAGCCAAAATACAAGAGGAAGACTATAACTAATTTTCTTCTGGAAGAAGGACTGTCGCACAAATGAAAAGCTCCTATCCACCAGAGGGTTAGCTGCAGAAGGACGCACCCTACCTAATTAGGGCTCGCAAGCCTGCTTAAGTCCTCAAATTTTTCTTCCAATGCCTTCCCCAGTAGCAAACACTTCCTTAATTTGGCTTTCGCCAACAGAGAGGGGAAAAGCATAACTGCTCCTTATTCCTCGGCCTCCAGCTCCTCTTTTGATTCATAAAGAGAGTAACTCACAAAACGTCAAGAACTTGGCCAGCCAGGTAAAAACCTCACAACGAAGCCGAGAAGACATAATCCGAGATCCGTACGAGATATCTCCATGTTATCGGAGAAGCCATATCTTTAAAACTCCTTGTGCAGCAGACCATACACACCCTGGCGGGATAACAGGATGCCGAAAATAAGGAAGGATCATCTGGAATGTTCATAGTTTCTCGGTGAAGAAGCACGAGTGTCTTTTTCTACCTTAAATAGGGCCAGGACCGGTCTTACTGAGGAGTCCAGATGAGTCTCCCTAATTGCTTTCATTTATTGCCTCAAAAAGAGATGAAACTGACCCACCAATGATCAAGGGGAACACACTACAGGAAGTATGGCCTAGAACAACTAAAAAGATGAATTCAGTAAAGACTTTTAACTAAGTTGAATTCTGTGAAGTGAATGACCTCTGAGAAGTTTTAACTCCCAGCTCACGAAGCAAACTGAGAGTTGGGGGGCTTATATTATATGTAAAATTCAGATCGTCCATACTGGGTTAGTGAATGACCCAAGCGTGGCAAAGATCCAACTCAAGAAGCACTCAGAACGCTATGTCTCTAGCTTGTGTCGCAAAGTGACCTCCTCAGTTTGAACTCATCCCTGTTAGAATGAGCTCGACCTCATTATCTTGAAGACAAACGCTCCCTCAAACTGAAAAATTTGGCTAGTGGGCGCGACTAGCGACCTGGGAGCTCGCTAAACAGAAAATCAGCACATGTATTGCCCAGCAAACACGCGGAGCCCACCTGCAAGAAGCAATCAGTAATAGCCGACTTATAGGATTTAGTTTATCCATCTTGTCTTATACATTAAATGCCTGATGTAGTGGATTTACTGCATGTAAAATTACAATTGTAACCTCCTCTCCTCTATAAATATAGGAAGGAGATGAACATGGGGGGGACGGATACTTATATGCCGAAACTCTATAAAATATTTTTAGATCAATACATTACCATGGACGTAGGGTCCAATTCTATTTGCATTTGGCTTAACCACATTAAAAATTGTGTGTTTTCTGTTGTTCTTCCTTTCTTCTTAGCTTTCTTTGCTCATTTTTCATCTTAGCACTAGGTCATAGTTTAAGATCCCAAAAGAATCCTTCGTTGGCTAGAGTTTGGCTCAGAACCAAATTTCATCATCAACAATTAGAAATCATAAGAAGATAATATATTACACAGAGAAATCAATAAGACACCACAAATAAATCCAACATTAAAATTGATAGCAAAACAATGGATAAATAAATGGTAACAATGAAGACAGTACACCTTAACAATAATAATAATGATAATGATGATGATGATGCATCAAACATGAAAAAATTAAAAACACACCATGCCTTCAAAATGACCTTACTGATTATTTCAAAATCATTAATTGAAAACAAATACCCTTCATATTTATCTCTAAAGCATTAATTAATATGTACAATACATTTCCATTGTAATAAATCTAATTTAAAAAAAACCACAAATAACTAAATTTGAATAATATATTTACTCAATATAAATGATTAATTCATTGGAAAAAAAAGGAAAACTGGAATGACAATTGATATGCATATGGCGTGAATAAATATTAGTGATATATATAATTATTAAGAAAAAATCACTACATAAGATGGAGACATAACCTTAATTTGCATAAAACGTGTTATCAACATAAATAATTAATTTCATTAAATAAAATATGAAAATGTTTTGTCAAGTGAATTGTAAAGTAATTAAACAAATTTTAATTGTGGTGAAGTAATTAAGTGGAAATTAAGCCCCAGAAGACGGAGTATAACTCAGTTTGTATAATATATGTAGTGAACTATAAATAATTAAAGCCATTGAATAAATAACAAAATTGAGCTTGAAATCGATTTACTTTAATGGCATCAATTATCTAAATAATAATAGAATCATAGCAATTGAATGTTATTTAAGATTTAGAGGTGTTTATACCTTGTTCAAACAGAATATTATAAAAAATATTAGAAAATAATGTGTATAATATAGCAGGATAATTAATTATTTACATGAAAGAAATTTACTAAAAATTGACATTCAAACTACATCAAAGCTCAAAAATATAAGTTAAGAATTAAAATTAAAACAAAATCCAAAACCATAAACCTGATTTACCAAGACATAAAAGGAAAAACAATAATGATATATAAATCCATCTTAAATATTATTAGGACATGTAAATCAGACTTAAATATTACTACACACTACTTTAGTTTTGATTTCTTCTTCATCTGATTTGTTGAAAACTGACCAGACACACTATCACCAACAAAAGAAGTTGCTTCAATTGGACTTAATTTAATATTGATCAATCTAAGTTAGATCATACTCTGCAGCATCAGATGATTCATCTTACAACATATCTAAACATTTCATTGACATATATTTGTGCAATTAATAAATTAAAACAAAATAAATTTTATAAGAAATTGTCTTACATTATTCAAAATAGTAATAAATTTATTATTTGATTTTGAAAAAGGATTTGTGAGTTTATATCATAATCATATAATCTGTTGTATGTGGAAATTGGTTCGATCCAAAAGAGCTCGCAAGAAGCCCGAGACCAATGAGAGGGCCAGCTCAAAGCACGCCCAGAATCGTTCTGCCATCAGGTCGTATAGTGAAACGATCTCGTCAGACCGAGCTCGTGCACGAAGAAATGAGCTCGATCTCCCTATTCCCAGGGTCAGGCAAGCGACCTAGTTAACAAAGCATAACCTACGACCTGGAGGCTCATCGGATAGAGGACTAAGTTATACCTTGCCCCAACGATCGAATGGGGCCCGCCTATAGAAGACAATCCACAGCAGCCGAAAAAAGAGATTTAATATGTATATTCTATCTTGTACATTAAATACTGATGTAACTTGTTTACTGTATATGTAATTACCGTTGTAACCTTCTTCCCTCTATAAGTATGAGGAAAGAGCCTATCTAAAAAAAAGCGATTCTTTCCATGACAAAACTCTGCCAAAATAGAGATCAAATATTGTAACATTGTAGAAATACCGTCTCAATAATATGCTACCGTGGACGTAGGGTCTGATGATATCTGAATTTAGCCGAACCACGTTAAACCTTGTGTCTCCTTCTCTACCCT
Organism: Saraca asoca; assembly: GCA_026873985.1. Classification (NCBI taxonomy): domain Eukaryota; kingdom Viridiplantae; phylum Streptophyta; class Magnoliopsida; order Fabales; family Fabaceae; genus Saraca; species Saraca asoca. Next base: position 12,556 of record JANHAO010019882.1, read on the forward strand.
TCCCTTTATCTTTGTTTATTCTGCTGTTTTATTATATTTAAACTAGAAAAAGGTTAGAGATCCCAAACAATCCCCCCCGTTGGCCGGAATTTGGACCATTACCAAAATCCGATGTCAACATAATCAAATAAAAAAAGAAAAACTAAATTTCCATTACTTAAAAATAGAATTATGAAATAATGCATTTAATTAATCACGACGAAAAAAACCCTTAATGCATAATAACATTATCCAACAACAATTTAAATCTAAATAATAAAGATTAAATGAGTCATGTTGATCAATTAATGAATATAGATTGGGAAGGGATTTATATAGACAATTAAATGAGAAATTGAAGGATTTGTCCGGTCCAAGAGGGAGAAAATTTCAAAAAAATTTCAGATGAAGAACACTCATGGTCGAACAAACCCATCCAGGATCCATTGGTTTGAGGCTTCAATGTATCACATACATCAAATACAAAGTAAAAGGAAGCAAGACTAACCTTTAATCCAGC
>JANHAO010019883.1:0-13046 GCA_026873985.1 Saraca asoca
CTTGGTAAGTTGTTGCATGTATATTTATTAGTTAAATATTTATAGTATTCACCTTGAGGATGCTAGTCATTTAGTTATTGTGAATTTGTGATTAGGTTTTGCTTTGTCATGCTACGAAAAGTTGTTAACATGTATGTATATGAATTAGCAAGCCCATTTCAAGGGAATATCTTCAATGGCAACTTAGTGCATTGTGAGAAAGAACGCATATGTTTTTGTCTTTTTTCTCCTTCCCTTAACACTACCTCTTTCTTCCCTATTCTTCCCTCATTTCCTACCATTTTCATTTCCCTATTCTATTGCTTTTAGTTGAATGAAAGTCACGTGTTGCAAAATGAAAATTTGTTATTTCTCACCATGTGTTTTTAAGTAATGCATTTCATAAATTAATTAAACTAAATTGAGAAAGGAAAATGCGACTTTTATTTGTGAGAATTTTGTCTACCTTACATAATTGAGCGTAGTATTACTCTTCTTAAGGACGATGCCATGAGGATTTATTGTCATTAGTTCAATCAAAAGAGCATTATGAAATTCGATGATTTTAGAACCAAGAGGTACAATGGGAAAGGCTTAAAAAATAAAGAATGGCAGCATATTCAAACTTGTTTGGGGCTTGGTTACCAAATTCCAATATTGATTTTGGGAGCTACTTTTGGTTTTAGGGCCTGTTGCTACTCCAAATTGATTTTTGTATATTCAAACCTATTTAGTAGCTTATTGATAAAACCAAAGAGAGGAAGAAGTAGAAAGAAAATTTTCAAAATCCAAGAAAGCAATGGGAAAGGACAAGAAAATTGGTGTGGCTATGGATTTCTCAAAAAGCAACAAGAGTGCTCTAAAATGGGCTATTGACAAGTTGGTTGATAAAGGTGACACCTTTTACAACATTCACATCAATTCCAATGCTAATGATCAATCTCTCCACAAGCTTTGGGCCAAATCTAGTGCTTATAAGTTGTATTTTTCTTTCCTTTTCTTCTCATTTTGAATACCTCCTAACTCTAATATTGCAATTTAGAGTCTTGATTTTTGTAAAAACTTTACTCTACTTTGATGTGATATGATCCATTTTAATTTGGGATTTTCTTTTACAGCTCTAATTCCTTTGATAGAGTTCAGGGAGCTAGAAGTCATGAAGAAATATGGTGTTCAAACTGATATTGAAGTTCTGGATGTGCTTGACACTACATCTAGACAGAAGGAGTTTTTTTTTCATCTAGTTTCTGTAGAATTAAATTCAATTTTAATAGCCATTATTTGGAATTATATAAAAGAAAATTTGTGTGATAAGTGAACATTGTTACAGAACTATATTGGGGAGATGCAAGGGAAAGGCCTATTGATGCTATTGAGGATCTGAAATTGGATTCTTTGGTTATGGGAAGTAGAAGGCTTAGCACAATTCATGGGTAATTCTTTTTCCAACTTTTTTTTGGGAATTGTGATACATGCCTATGATAAGAACTTGAGATTAGTTTGAGATGAAAGTTTGGGGACAATGAAGATATTAAAGTTGAAGCTACCATGTTTGATGGGTATCAACAAGTTCCAAAGCTTGGAGATGATAGTTCTAGGGTAAATGTGCATCTTCACATTAGTCTACCTATGGATATTTCAAAACAGGAAGTTGGAAACCAGTTGGAATTTGTCTATTCTGCATGGCTAGGTTATGAGGTGGATAAGTTATTTTTCTTTACTTGTTTGACTCTCATGGTGTGTTTATTTTGCTATGCATCATATCTGTTGTACTTTGTTCTATGTTGTGTATGTGTGTAGCATTTTGGGATTGTGTTGAAAATTATCTCAAGTTATGAGGTCTACTCAACATCATTCTATTAAGATGCTAAAGGTGAAAAGCTAATTTTATAATGACTCGGCTAAAAAATTTGTGTTCCATTTTATGTTTTGAGGGCAAGAAATTTGATCTAGTAACTATCATTATATTGGCATTGTACAGCGTGGAGTGTAATTTAAAGTTTTGCCATCTAGGTCTTTAATATGTAGTTTTCTTTTCAGGTGCTAAGGTAAAAAGTGGAGAATCAGTCAAGGTTATGCTGGAGATGGCAAGGTTGTGCATCTTTCACTAGTTAACATATGATGAAAAGTGAACTAAATCATTCTAATTATTTTGTTTTAGCATCAATATTGGCATTATTCAAATGAATAAGATATTATCATGTAAATGATAGACGCTACTGGTTTGTTAACTTCAATGATCAAAAGTTTGCATTTGGAAGAATTTGCGAAATTTCTTATGAAAAATTCCCTTGGATTTCTTTGAATTTGGTGATCAAGGAAGGTTTTAAGCTAACTCACACTTTCAATAATGAAATTGTCTTTTTTTTACTAGATATAGAGTCAAAGAACTAGGAATATGTCCTTCCTAATTTTGTTTCAATTTTGGATGTGGTATATCATGGGGTTGTTAATGGTCAATGATCCAATCTACTTTGATATGCATGTATATATTTTTCCCTTAACTTTCTTTTCTTCCAATCATTGCATACGAAGAATTTATTCATAATTATGGTAAGACAGAGATACTTTTATAATATAGCCTTGTAATAATGCAATCTTCATCTACATATGTTTGCGTGAGTAATTTATACATGAGATCCTTTATGTATGCTTTTGAAAATTTGAATTTTAGTTTAGATTATTATTGCTATTGCTATTGCTATTGCATATGTTTGCATTTGAGACTTGTAAATCAATTTTTTTACTTTAAACATGTAGATACTAGAAGGACTTCTTAACTTGCCAGAGAATAGGGAATGTTGGAGGAAGGAAGATGCATTTTATTAATTTACAAACTTGTTGATAGAATTATTTTTTTTATATTTTTCTATTTTGTTGTTCCTGACTGATTGTGATCATGAGTACACACATTCAAAATATTTATTAAATCAAGATTGTCGTATCAATACTCTATGTTAAAAATGGGGAAATAATTCTTTATGATTTTATTTGAACAACTTTTACAACATTGTGATGGCTGCGAGCTTCCAACTAGGACATAGCAGTCCTTTATTATATTCATCATCTTACTTTGAATTTGAACCACATTATTATATTTTTCTTCACAAGTTGTCTGTTTTAAAGCTCGTTTGTCCCTTAAAATTTAGGTTTACTCATAATAATAATATAAGACTATTCTGATTATTCTGGCTTGTTGAAGTTCCTTCATTTCCCATTCCAATACCCACTTGAGAAGTAATTATGGGTTTCTTCATATGGGTCATCTTGATCATGATTTTCCATTTCTTTACTACAACACCCAACTTATCAAATTCCTCCTCAAGCTCCATGAATCTAAACAAGTTCTTAAGTTTAGCATAGGGATCGAAAAGCCACCTTTTGTTGCAATAAGAACTAATATGGATGCTCTTACTATACAGGTCTGGATGAATCAAAAAAATTTCCCCATTTTTTTATCTATATGCTTGCTATGTGCTTATTGGATAGTTTGGGATTACAGTATTTTTGTAGATTCTATATGAGATGAGATTACAATTGTCTTGCCTGTAGTTAAAATTTTTCATTATAAAAATATAGTTTCTTCTATTTTTGAATGATTTGTTATTATGTCTAACTTTAGGAAGTAGGAGCACAAAAGCACAGTACCTAGAACAATGCATGCATGTAAACATGATGCTCAGGGTGGAAAAGATCCTTAAAGAGCATGAAAAAGAGATACAAGTATGTTTTTGTAAATTTGTTTCTTCATTTCTTGTGCCTTTTGTCAATAAAGTTACCTTCTACTAATTTTGATTGGGCACAGCTCTTCCTGTGTCTATAATATGATGTCAATACTTTCCAGTTTTCCATATACTCTTAAGAATTTGGTAATTTTGATGATTGTATGCTTTTGGTGTTCATATCTTGAAAATTGAAATTAGTTCATTATTGATTGTTGAAAAGTACAATTATGATACAAAATTTAAAAGAAAAGGAGAGGAAGAGAAAAAGGAAAATTTTGGCCACTCAATTATTACACTATATTCCCCCCATACAATCTTCTGTGTGGATATATTTGCTACTTTTCATGAACTATCTTGTTCTGTTTATCTTTCTCATGTATCTCTGATGTCATTCAATTTTGTTGTCTAAATAGGGAATTGTTGTTCTTGTTTTCCAACCAGTAGAAGAAGGTGGTGGAGGGACTAAGAATATATTAGACATTGGAGCCGTAGAAAATGTTTCTGCCATCTTTGGATTGCATGTTGCACTCAACTTGCCTATAAGCAAAGTGGCTTCTAAGTTTAGTCCTATACTTACAGGATGTGGATTCTTTGAAGCAGTGATAAGTGGAAAGAGAGGTCTTGCAGCTATTCCCTAACATTCTATAGACCCCATACTTGTAGGATGTGGCTTCAAGAGTCTTTTCTTTTAATTCTTTAAGTGTCTTTCAATTGGTTATAAGGTCTCTTCATGTGCGAGACAAGATTCTTAAGTAACAGAAGAACAAGAGGTCTTCATTTCTTCTGAAAATGCATCTATAAAGATAAACTCCAACAGCACATATTCTTTACTATTTGAATTTTTTTTTGAAAAATTAGGATATGTTTGAGTAGAATGTGATTTAGACTTCTTGTTATTTAGAATATTATTAATTTGTTGAGGGATTTATTTAGGTAAAATTTTGTTTTGAGATTGAAACAATAGATACTCAATTATATTCAACACTTTTTTTAATGAAATAAATGTCTTAATTGTTTTTTAATGAAATGAATTTTTTAATTTTTCTTTTTTATACATGCTTCAAATTAGATTTAAAAAAATATGTGATAAATACAAAATAAATAAATGCTTATGATTAGCAACAATGTAAAAGCATTACTTATATCTTGAAAATCGTTGCCTATGATCAATTGGCAATGGTTTTTACATGTTGCCTTTAATATAATTGGCAACACTTGTTAACTTTAATATAATTGGCAACACTTGTTAACTGTTGCCTATAACATATAAGCAACGGTTGAAAATCGTTGCCTATGATCATTGGGCAACAGTTTTTACATGTTGCCTTTAATATAATTAGCAACACTTGTTAACCATTGCTTATACCATATAAGTAATGGTTGAAAATCGTTGCCCATGATCAATTGGCAACAATTTTTACATGTTGCATTCAATATAATTGGCAACATTAAAAAAATGTTGCCAAATAAAATAAGAAAAATCGTTGCCTATAACTAAACAATAGGCAATGATTTTTTCAGTTGTTGCTAGAAGCCCCAGAAAAACTGTTGCCTAAAAGAATAGGTAATGCTCAATAAGAACACGGCCAAAAATCATTACCTATTCTTTTAGGCAATAGTTTTCACACTTTAGGCAATGGTTTTTTACCATTGCCAAAGGCCAAAAATGTTGTAGTGCATCTAGTCCTTTGGTCACATAGTCACAATGTAAAAACCTTTACAAGGAAATAAAGGAAATGATTAATAAAACATTTTTAATTGTATAATATATATAAGATTATGAATTGATAGTTAAAGTTAGACTCACATTTCAAAAACTTAGATGGAAGATATATTTATCTCTTCCATGGTTAATAATTACATGATGTCGTCCTTAGTCAAATAAATGTCTCATTTATAACTCACAACCTTGGCATCCATATTGACATGGATGGATGTATCATTCGCCATCTTCTCACCACAACAGATAACATTTTCCTTAGCTCAACAAGAAGCATCTCTTGGGTCACAGTTAGCTCATCAATTGGTTAAGTCATTGATTCATTGGTCTATTTACTCTTAACTTTCTCGGCCTTCTCTATAACCTAATTAACAATGCATAAAGTTATGAAATATAGATATTAGAAATACAGTAAAATTGAATCTTTTATACATAATTACTTATTAGATAGGAAATGATACCTCTATAACCAAAGTAATTAAACTCTTCAGCCACGTGATGTAAGTCACAATTGGTTTGCCTATTGTCCCTAGTTCATCTATTGACACAAGTAGTTTTGCACTCTTATCCAATGGCATGTCAATGATGACCTTTGATTGCTTGCCTAGCAATTGTTGTCAATGGAGCGTGTGACTATGAGAAACACCTCCATATGCCACTATATGTCCCATGGGAGCCAGAGCTAGAAAACATTTTGCTCCTTCCTATATAGACAAAAAATCAAATTGAAAATTTTAATTATAATGCTATTTTTCATAGAAAATATTAGAAACTACTTACATAATAAAGAAAGTTTAAGCATTTAGTGATAGTTATTTAGCTCTGGTAGCCCTATAAATGGGTCAGGTCTTCCAAGTAACTGGCTCTCATACTACTAAGTGAGGAAGCAAGATGCCTCTCTACCTTATCAAGAATAGGCCTTGGGTCCAAGAGTGACTGCATGCTCATCTTTTAAATGTAGGCAAATATTTTTTGAATTTCTTCCCACTCGACCTGGTTCTCCTTTCTTAGTTAAATAGTAATATCATCTCTCACCTTCTATCTCACTTAAGCAGTAATCTCTATAGTAAGATCCTCTACCAAAATTGATGATCCCTAAAGACATTTTTATAATCCCTCAAAATAGGCCTTGAGACCCACTCTTCCCCTAACACCCATTCATAATCAAGGTGCTCTTCAATTCCCAATGTAGCTGTTAATATGTCCATCCTTTGGAATGAAGTAAATTTCCCTGAGTCAAATATTGCATGAGAGAATCATATGATATATATACAATTAAAAAAATTTATTACAACTTAACGCTTACAATTACTTAAAGCATTTAAAATTTGTAAATTACTTACAATTTGCTCACCAACTATCTAGCTTTCTTCAATCATATATTCACTTTGGTGTTGACCCTAGCTCTCTTCCACAGTTCATGTCAAGATACTAAAATAACTTGTGGATCATGATTGGAAGCTTATTGTTCAACAAGGTTTTCTTTCAACAAAGCTTGCTCAAACTTCACATATCCTCCATGAGATAGCCTATATTTATATTTATTTTTGGATTGTCTCTCCTTCTTGGCTTTACTCATACCCTATTGACAAAAAAAATATATAATTGATAAGATGGTCAAATTATTCATAATATATAGTTAAAAAAAATATAAGGAAAGATGGCCAAATTTATTTGAAAAGCCTCAGATTATCACTGCTTCACAAATTCATCAATTAGTTTTTAAAGTTCTTCCACTGCTCCCTAGCAAGCTTTAAGACTTCTTTTCTCTTGCTCATATCAATATCAAATGTGGCCTACAAAACAACACACACATAGATTATACTTATATTCAATTATCCTAAGAAGATTATTATACATATCTTAAATAAAAATTAGAGATAAGCAATATATACAAAGACATCTTGCCAAACATTGTCCTTGATGTCTTTTGGTACTTGTTTCTAGTGCTCAATATTAATTGGCACTCTTGTACATGCTAACATTTCAATATATCTCTTATATTTTGAACCCTTAAGCCTAGTAGATTAACCCTTAGAATCGAAATCAACCTTCATCTTCTCTCCTCTACTACGCATAAGGGTTTTTTTTTTATTAGGGTATTAACCCTTATACTCTTCTTAGCATGTTGAGAAGGATCCATATGGTTGTTTAAAATGAAAAAAAAAAAAAAGACAAAGAAGTTAACCTCACAAAACTATTATATTAGTTTTATTCAAAATGGGAAATGACTTTTATGATTTTTATGGACTGCATTTGACGATTATGAACAAGAAATGGTTATGTTCAAAGTTTTGATTTTACTATGTTGACTACAAGGAAAATCCTAGACATATTCATAACCGCTCTACCAAGTAATATAAAATAGGGCATGCATGACCAGACAATCTATGCCAAGAAATACAACCAAAAAATAAACTATAATAAAAAATGTTTTTAATAATCAAACTAAGAAACAAAGGAGGAAAAAAAAGCTAAACCCTAAAAATACAAACCATCAACAAAGAACAAAGTAGAAAAAGTAAAAAAAATCGACATAACTTGGTAAGGAATAAACCAATACAATGTAAGAAGAATGACATTCCATACCTCACTCAAAGATGGACTTGAAATGTGATGATACAAGATAGCGAAGAAGAAAGAAGCAAGGGTTTGAGAATGATATTAGGTAAATGCTTCAAATGGAGGAAAGTAAATAAGAGTAGGAGAAGAGCTGGCTTGTTATATAAGAAGTCTAAACTTTATACATCGGTTATTAAGAAAGAATTGACATCTATTCTCAGCATCTACATCGGTTGTCATAAAAAACTGATGTATAAACTTAAGACATCAATTTTTTATGAAAATCGAAGTATTAATTTTCATCATATTTATAAAAGTACCACCATCACGTAATATATTATTCTGACGTTGAATTTTTTTTATCATTTCTCTCTTTAAACCTCAGTGTTCTATGAAAAAAAATCAACTTCTTTTCTTTAAATAGTCTATTTTTAAAAACAAATATATTAATATTACATGTCATAATATTTTTTGAATTAATTTTATCCATTTCATTTTTTGGATACACATAATTTGCCCAAGGCTAACTATTTTCTAAAAAGTCTTGTCAATTAAATAATATTTAAATACTTGAATTATTTTATCCATTTAACAATATTTCAATAATTGAATTATTTTTACACATAAGATAATATTATATTTTGCAAAAATTTCTATGGATTGTGTTAAAAAGCTGACATCATTTCTATTAATTTTTTTATTAAATTACACAAACCTGCTTCAAATTACATTTTTACAAAAACATTAGAAAGAAAATTAGTATAGAAACATTATTGTTAAATCAAGCTTCTAGGTTTCTTATAACAAACTAACATTAAATTTTTAAAGCTTCTGAAATTGCTTGTAATAACAAAACACAACACATACATCTAAAGCAGTTTACAAGACAACACAAATAAGTTAAGTGCACCTGTCATCCTCTTGTTTAAAGGATCAATACATATGCCTTGATTAAAGGGAAAAAGGAAATAGAAGTTAATTATTTATAAACAAACCAATCAAACAAAAAAATAAAAGAGAAAGAAAAAGGGAAAAATAAACTATAAACTTTCATAGTAAGCTTGAGCAAAATGGTACTAAGCAACAATGCTTGTAATTGTTGGTCCTAAGAGCATACTACTTACTTAGGAAGAGGAGTTTGAAAAGTAGGGCATAGGAATTCCATTTTACAACTTAAACAATTATTCCAAATATGTTTAAGTTATTTACCTTGTGGAATGGAATTCTTGTACCCCACTTTTCAAACTCCTCTTTCCAAAAGTAAGCAATATGCTAGATAATGAGAGTTAAGGGGATGCATTGGCCTTTTATAATGTGAGGAGACTTTAAACATCGTTTATTTAAGTTGAAACCAATGTGTAACATCATATATCTACGTCAGTTCCTAATTAAAAACTAATGTCCAATATATGACTTGTCCATTATGTCACTTCCTAAAATAATCGACATCTAATCTATATTTCTTTGTATGATAGAATATAAACGCATTGAATTTATTTTAAATTATTTTGACTATTTCTATTATCTTGGTAAAATGAAAGAAATTAATTATCATTAGAGAATTTTATAATTTTGTAGTCTCAAAAAATAAAAAATTAATTGTAATATTGTCATCTCAATAAATTAGTTATTCATACATAATCCACATTAATTCAATTGATAAATTAATAAAAATTATTTAACTATATATAAAAATTTCTTTGAATTATAATCAAATGAGAATTTAATAATTTTTTTTACAGTTGAGAAGCCATAGATTTTAAAGATGTCTTAAACTTAAATGATATAAATTAAATAATTATAAAAGTATATAAGTTCTTTAACTTAAATCAATGTCAAAAGCGATATTGAATTTCGACGTCAGTTGTTTACTAAGAATTGACATTATAATTTTTCTCATATTTACAAAAACATCATCACACCTCTATATATGTCGGTTTACCTTTCATCCGACATCTATTTAGTGACGTTATTTTTACATTTTGTAATAATGATGGTACGATCAAATCTCTAGGTTAAATAAACCTAACCCATAGTCTTTTGTGGAGAATATGTAAAGAAATAGAAGAGCACACTAGCTTTAGGAAACCAATTTAACCAGGTGCAAAGCACTTCAAAACAAACTAGAAAGATCCAAGCATTCCACGTAAGTTGGTCAAGATAGGCACAGAGAGCATAAGGACGTCTTGTTAAAAAACAATAAAAGGAGGGGATACACCAATACAATCCACCACTTCACCATAAAACATAAAAAAAAATGATGTGTATAACTACAAAAGCAATGAACAAGTCTTGCTAGCCTAAAGGTAATACCTTTAATCGATTTTTGGGTAAGATGGACTCTCTTCAAATTCTTTATCAACTTAGGATTCCTCCACTCATAAGAAAGCACTAAGCTTTACATTTGGATGAACCCACTTAAAATTGTCAAGTGCATCATTAATCAGATGAGCTTTGGCATTGTTCAGATGCTCGACCATAACAACCTACAAAGGATGATCGAATTGAAAAAGCAAGTTGTTAACAAAAAATACCCCAAAATCTAAAGAAGAGGAATAGTTATTAGACTTTGTGTTAGAAGTCAAATCAATAGAGGTACATCCATTCGGTCCTCCAAACATGAACTAAAGAAGGTTAAACAAGTGAATGAGCTCTAACAAAGGAAAAGGAGGGGCAAAAAAGGAAAATTAGAGGTAGTTGGAAAGTGAAGATAAAGGGATAGGGTTTGGGTTTGCTGGAAAGAAATATGGGAAATTGTTGTACTAAAAAAGGTAGTAAAAAACAAGTATAGAACTAATCATAGCAAGCATTAAAACTTTCTAACATTTCTAATGCTAAGAAATTCCATTAAACAAAATCAAAATGACAAGATCCTTACACAAATCACAGAAACCAAAAAAAGCAGGGGAAGAAGATACATTGGAGAAAGAAGATGCATGATGAAACCTCATGACAAGAGCAAAAAGCACACCAATATTGGCAAGTTTATAAGCTAGATTGTGTGGCACATGCTACCTACCATATGAAAGTAAGCAAGCCAATAGTTAGTCCCACAACACCAAGAGGCAAAAATATCAGGCCACAAAGCATTAAAGAGCACAACGGTAGATAAACATTTAAGGCAAACAATCCATTCGCATGTAGGCATAAAGATAACACATCACATAGCACAAAGCAAGTCAAAACAAGCACAATAAGACATCCAAGTGTGCAACACATGCAATGCGGGAAAATATGGACAAAATTGGATAAAATATAGGACAATGCAAATTGTAGAGGGACTACTTCTTTAATTCATATTAAACTTTGTTACATAACTTGAAGTGTGTAGGACCAAGCCACACACTCTGACCCCTAGACTAGTGCCACAACTCCCCATCATGAGTTGTTGGGCACTCTTTTCTTAAATAGCATTTTGAACCAAAGGCCAAATGACAAGACTAGATATATTTTTTATGAGTTAACATAATGCTTTTTCTCTCAACTTAAGATGGATTTTGTACCTTATTTTATATTGATAGAAAGTTAAAAATCTAAAGATCACAATCATGTATTTATCTACTCGCACCAGATAAGTTATTTTGATTAAAATTATATAAATAACCCCAAAATAGAAAAAAAATAAGAAGAATAGTGCATAAGTTAGATTGTCTCTAAATTCGTGCCGTTATGCTATGTATGATTTATCCATCAAGTTTTGTATTAAACAAAGTATGTTTGCCTACTAAACTAATGTACAAGACCAACTTATGATACAATCACTTAAAAGCAAGCCCTATGCGTAAAAAAGGCTTTAGAAGAATAAAAACGCAAAACCAAAAAGTGTTCTTAAAAGGAACAGGCAACTATTTATGGAGGGAAGCAATACGAAATCTATCTGCGAAGAAACACCGAGATAAACGGCTCGGATAGCAATATGGGTGATGAAACGATGTGAAAAGCACATAACCCTCTAAAACTGCAAAAAAATCATAATTACAATAACGTCAGCGTCTTTTCCCATGAAAACCCAGCAATACGCAAGGTTGCTAACGTCGAACGACGATAAGAAAAGGAGACAAGTGATACACTTGAAAAAAGTCATCCACATTGGGCTGGTCGGCTAAGGCCCAGAAAAAATCGAACAAAAAGATCCCAAAAGATGACAACGCCTGGGCGGGCCTGAACATTGACCCAGAAAGGGTTCCGCTCTCGAAGAAGCACCAATGGCGTGTTACCTCACCAGGGCAAAAAAGTGAGAATCTAACCAAAACATTATGTGCTTCTTAGACTATTTGTTTTATTATTCAATTTGGTTTTACAAAATTTATATATATTTTTTGTTTAAAATTAAAATATAAAAAAGTAAGTATAGTGAGAATATATATAATAAATACTGTTAAGAAAATAATCAAATTGCATTTGACTTATGAAAAAACATTGACCCCAAACTAATAGTTATCAACGTATGAATTGGAAATTTCAGTTGAAAGTCTTGTTCTGTTAAAATGCATTTTTTACATGGGAAATATTTTTACTTCTACTATAAAATTGAAATTTTAATACTGCTATTTATTATATTTTAACAAATCAAATGTTTTAACCTTGAGGTGAAATGAATGTTAAAATTAAGAAAATAATTTTCTGACTTATTAAAATTTAATAAATAGTAATAATAACATTCTTAATAATACTTTATGATTAAAAATATTTCCTCTTTCATAAATTAAAGAAATGTCCATATTCCATTTCTTATGGAATGCCTTTAATATTTTCTGTACTAATCCTTAATTTCAAAAAAGTATAAATATGACTAAAATATTGAAGTTTATAAAATATTAATTAAATAGTTTGATGAAGGATATCATTGTTTTTACATCTCATTATTGATTGCTTATGGCACATAGATATGGGAAAAGAATGGACCGTTCCATTACATTTTTAATTATACCAATCATACTAATGCTTTTTAACTGATAAATCCAATTTCTCATATCTATTCTCAAAATTTTTCACTTTTCAATTCCATCCTATCTTATTCTCATTCTCACAATTTCACTCAACCAAACATGCCCTATCAT
>JANHAO010019884.1:0-13073 GCA_026873985.1 Saraca asoca
AATTACAATTCAATCCCTGGACATTTAAATGTGTCCAAAACTTGGCCATTTCATTTCTTGTTATGCATGTGACCCAGTAGGCCCCGATCTATTGGCAAAAGTTCAAAATGCCCTTCAAACCATTTGAAGATATATTAATTCCTTCGAATTAATCAATTAGACTTTAAGCTATAAGCGAACTCTAGCAAGTCATTATAGCTACCCAATTCACGATGGGAGTCTTCAAGGTGACGAGCCTGTTGTGAATGGTCTATCGTGTGTTATCTGGTGTGAGTTACATAATGTGTATGATACAATCCTTTCATTACAATATCCGGATCAGTCAAAGGTATGGATAACAATCAACCTTTGTAACCAATCATGTTTTCTCAACATCGTGAATTATTTAACTTAATTGAATTGGAGCGCTCAATTCCAAATTGAGTCTCACGAGCACTCAAATCTAACTCGAGTCTCAATTCAACCTTGTATAAGGATTTTCTAGTCAAACTAATTCATTGAGTGGCCTATCGGATATCACTCAAATGAGTAGTAATGAATCCTTTCTTAGTTTGGCAATACCTAACTGCACTTCCAGAAATACCCAACACTAGCCCTTATAGTTTCCCATGCTTAGGGTCACGTTTGGCTAGGTCAAAGTATAACCTTTCATGCAAAAGGCATCCCATAACCTCAAGTCGAAGGATTAGTCATGTGATTATCACTGGAGATTAGCTGATGACGTAGCTCCATACAACGTCTCCAATTGGGTCAGACAGGATCACAATTGTCAGTTACGTTTCTCCAAACTAATTGAGTCATGTCCACGTGTGTATTCAGATGTAACTCACTTACATCTCAACCTGTGGGGTCAGCTGCTCATTAAATGAAAAATACCACATCGTCTAGTCTTAACAGATCATGATATTGTCCAAGTATCAGATCTCGACTAGTGTCATTTTGGTGCAAAAATTATCCATTTAAAATTACCCTCATAATCCCATAACCTTTTACAAGATTGACTAAATGGACTTCTCACCATGGATATCATCTTAATCATGCAACAATCATAAATATGATATGCAAAATAAGATGACTATATACAACTTTTTATTTATATCCAAATCAATACAGAATGTACAGTGATAGATACAATAGAGTCCAATCAAATTAACTCTAAGGCACCTATATGTGATTAACAATCTCCTCGTGGAACTCTCAATTTCCCTGGGACATAAAATTCTTCTCTAGTTGTTCCATCCTTTAGAGTAGTTCTTCGACCATCGGGTCTCGAGACTTGGATCGATGACTAGAGGTCCTTCGACTCCTCTCTTCTCGCTTATTAGGAGAATGTCGATCCAAAGTTTTATGCTTCTTGCTGCACTTGCTGTTAGACAAGTCGTGGTACGTTTCATGCTTATTATTGGTCTTGTGCGAGCTCTCACTTCGGTGCGAGCTTTCATCTTGTTGATCATCTTCCTTGTCCTCTCAAACTCGGTGGACTTCAAACCTTAGTCATGAATTGGATGAACAAAGCGAGCCAGTTCGATGACACTTAGTCCTAGCCTACTCTTTATGTTGAGGCCCTGGCTAATGATGTCCACTCTCGGGTGCAACCACTTTTTCCCGCCTAGGTGTGCCTTGGGCGTGCACTTGAGCTAACGCTCGAACCATGTCAGCCGTTCTTTCACAGTATTCTCCAGTGCTTCCTGGTGCCAGTTGAGTACCTCTTGGTGCTGTTGCCAAGCTTGGACCTCATCAATTTCATAGGCTATGGGCTGGTGTGGAACAAAGGAGACCGTGCTGGTATTGGCACCCACCATGGGGGTAGCTATATTCTGCTGTTGCGTCTGACCTTCGGGTTGGCCAGTGGAAACTTTTGTACTTCTGGTAGCCTTTCCTCTAGCCATTGCGCTTAAAACAGCTTATCAGGGACTAAAAATGAAGAATGTGCAGTGGGGGCCCTCCTTTTAGCATCAAAATGTTGACACCAAAATCCGATAAAATGGTTTGAGTTCAATGCTACCCCTAATTGTAAGCAAAGTATGACAGAAAACAGTGAAAGAAGACAATAGAAGAGGAGAAGGAACAGCCACACCAAGGGTTTATCGTGATTCAACTAAAGTTAAGTTGGCCCATATGTCCACGTTGTTCTTTGATTATCCACAAAGGGATTGTTTTTACAGAGTATGGATACAACAATAAAGCTTTCTTGAAGTGAACAATGTTCTCTCTCAATACTGGTAGAGTTTCTGCATGTATCTCTTTCCCTTTGCTTTATGGTGACCTCCCCTTCCTATTTATAGAAAGGAAGAGGATTACAAGTGTAATTTTATGAACAACAAAATGATTATCTCCGCCGTTTCGGGCATTTAATGCTTGGCATCAGGTAATCAATGCCGAGCAAATCATTGCCGGACTTCTGGGGAGCTGATGTGTAAGTTTGGAGGCTGAGCTATTAGTTGAAGACGTTTTTCTTGGATTGCTGACTAGGTTCCGTACAGGTATCAATTTTCGATGGGCGAGCTAGAAGTTGAGCGAGCTGTTGGTTTTGGTTGACCTCACCATCTTTGCTTGGTTGTTCTCTTTGAAGGCAACAGCCTTCTCGCTGAGAAAGTGAAAGCCTCCTCAGCGAGTCGCGCTCTCCACTTGCGACATTAAGAGATGTCTTTGGCTCGCATCCGACGATCCAGGGTTTTCACATAGTGACCTTGAGCTTCGATTTGGGCCTCCATCTGAGCTAGCCATGCCTCCTATTGGACCTTAACCAGCCCAAAATATGCTTCCGAAAAATGCTCATAACAAATTATAACTTAATTATGAAAAAAAAAAAGTTAAATCGCAATAAAGAATACTCTTAAATATTGTGTGGATTGAATTTTCAATTTACAAATTATTTGATATTTAATTTCTATAATTAATTTAATATTTATTTTTTTAAAGAAGAATTTAATTAGTATAAACGTAAACAAATTAGTATATAGATTTAATTTAACTTAATGTAATGGAATTGATTAACAATAAAATTTTGTCAAACAAATTAATTATTTAAGAAAATAATTAGTAGAACAATTTATGATAATAAAAAATAATAAACAAAATTGAAATGTTCATAAATTGATTTAAATAAGATATTTTGTATGATTAAGAAGAAAAACATTTTATTCAAATAAAATATATTTAGAATATTTTGTTAAACATAAAACAACAATATGGAATATTCTTAAAATATTTTGTAAATTGAATTGAGATAGGGAAGTTGATTGCTCGAATCAATCTGCATTATAACTTTATTCAGGAAAAGAAATTTGATAAAAGAATTATCCATTTTTATGCATTAACGAAGTGAGAGAAACCAGTCTATTCATAATAATTCGAATTTCTTTTCATGAAGACGACTTATTATATGCAATTTATTGTATTATTCAGAATTAGTATATTTTAAGAAAATATGAAGAAAATATATGAGAGGATCAACCTAAGAGTATTCTCATTGCATAATCCTTTTATAAATTGATTTAAATTACACATCAGATAATATAATTAAGAAGAAAGATAGTTTATTCAAATAAAATACATTTAATTACCATGAATAAATTGGTCATATGGAGTCTCTCAGTCATACCATAATTTAAGAATTATTTTAAAGGATAGAACAGCATATGATAATATAAAATAATAAACTAATTTTTTTCATAAATTAACTTAAATAATATATTTAGTGTGATTAAGGAGGATATTACCCTTAATTGTATTAGTTATAATTAAATAATTATTTTATGAAAATATATAACTAAATTATTATGAATCAATTAATTATGTGATCAAATTATTAAACTTGTAACGACACCCATACCATTGATGGATATTAGTGGCATAAATCTTGTTATTGGGCCAATAATAATATATCAATTGGCCCAGCATGGTTACAAAAATGCAAGTCCCTACTTATATCCTAGTAGAATTATAATTGTCTTGTTGAAAACTTTAGACATAGTTTTCTTCTCCCTTTTCTCTGCTAAGATTATAAAGAGTGAACATGCTAAAGAAGATTTTGTTATACAGGATTCTTGGACAACACAATACATAATTTTATTATTATTAATTAAATTTATATGTACATATCTGATGCTTTGTAACATAATTCATTATATCTAATAGATTAGTGATTCTAATTTATTTAATGTTTTCAACTATTAGTATTAGAGCCAAATTTTTTTATTTCATATTATAAGGTTTAAGTTTGTGCAATTTTTTCATTTAATAATTTTATGTAATCAAATTGTTGAAAATCCTTGATATATGATGAGAAAAATTATTGGTTAAACATTAATTTTTTTGTTTGTTCTATATTATTTAATTGTATAAATTAATTATGAACTCTATAAATTTTGAGATAGAATTATGAATTAAATTAATTTATTTTTTTTTAAATTTGATTTCTTAGAATAGAATAATTTAAAAGGATATTTTTCAAATTAATTTATGATTTAATATCAAGAGTATGTGATGTGAAAAATGCACAAATCAATTTGAACAAATACTATTCAAAAATTGATTTTTCTTTAAATTTTTTTTTTTGTTACCGAAAGATTGTTTTGTCAAAATTTGGCCTAATTATTGGAGATTTGTTTAAATTGATTCATAATTCTATAATAGAATAATTAGATAAAAAAATCTCAATCAATTTCAGAAAATTTGACCACAAGTGGCTTCAATTTTGAGAATTTTTCATTCAAATAACCTGATGTAGGTTTAATACTTTTCCTGTTAAAATTGCATTAATTTTTTTTAATGATTTTATGAAATTGATAAGGGGACTAATTTTAGATAAATTTGAAAAAAGAAATGCACACAAAAATTATTTAAAATATGGCTAAATTGAATAAGTTTTCAAAATGAGTCAGGTCTAATTATATAATTAGCTACGAGTATCAATGGTGTCTGGGGCCACGCATCATCATAGAGATGAAAAATGGTAATAAAAATTAAACCATCGTATTCCACTATTTGAGCACTATTTGTGGTAATTTTTTTAGATTTTTTTGAAAATAAAAATATTTTATTTATTTATTTATTTCCTAATTTATTTGAATAATTATTTGATATTATTTGGGCTTGAAAATTTTGTTATGTATTTGCTACATATTGAACTACTGTCTGTGATTTTTTCAAAATTTTTTGAAAATAATAATATTTTATATAATTATTATCCTATTTATTTAAGTATTAATTTCATTTTTTTATATGAAATTTTAACATATGATTCTTACATATTATAATACTGTATATAATTTTTATATATTGATTTGATTTTTTTGCATATTTAAATATTTTTTAGATTATTGTGTATAATTTATAAAATTATGTAAGAATCAATTTTGCTCATATTATGCCATGAAATTTTATACAATTATGCACTCACCTATCATGAGATTAGTTGCATAAAATTTTGCTAAAATTAAATTTTAGAATTTATCTAAGAGAGTGCTATATTAGTAATATATATCACTTATCGGTGTAATATTATTAACATAGTTGTCGGTAATAATGTGATTGTTAGGATTGTTTGTTATGTTCTTAAACTTTTAAATACCTTATCGATGTTAGGTTTTAGGAATATAGCATTCAATCTTTGTATTATATTATGAAGCTTTAAATGCCTTATTGGTGTTAAGTTTCATAATATAATACTATTTGGAATTACATAGTTATTGAGAAAATATTATATCATGATTATGTTGAACATGTAATTTTAGAAATTTATGATAAATTGTATAAATTATTATGTCATCAATCTTTTGTTACCTATACAATTGATTATTATGAAGATAGTAAATAGGACCAATTATAAGGACTAGGCTGAGTGAAAGATATCTGAGCTAAATTCCTAATATCATATCTAATAATTATCAAATTTCTATTTGACATGAAAAGATGGAAAGCCAAAGATAGATGATAACTTTATTGCTACACAAGGGCTCTTTGTAAAAAGTGAACACACTATAATAGAATGTATTTGATGGTTATAATATATACTAAGGATAAGATCATCGTAAAAAATATTGTTAACTCTCCAAATGCCAAAATGATTATGGATTTTGTAGCTGATAAGTTTGTAAAGTTTAATAAGATTGAAAAGGATATTACTTGTCATTGCTGGATAAAACTATTTAGGATGGTATTAATGGAATTAATGAGCATATCGTGGAATAGGTATACTATTATGATTGCTCGTAGGCATAAAAGTTAACATAGAAAATAATCATTTGTTTTATCATGTTTCAAAGTCTTTTTTGGTTAAAATTGATATTATTTAGACATCATATCACTCCCAAGAAGATGGGTAGACTTTCAATAAAATAACCTCTATAGTTAATTAAGCATAAGATGATGTGAAGAATTGAAGGATTTTTGTGCTCATTTTGTTTCACATGGATCGAGTACTGAGCGTGAAAAAAACCACATCCAAAGGAACCTAATTTTGAGAAACAAGAAACTGATTTGAGTGTATATCATAATAAGTCAAGATGTTCAATTAGCTCTATTGAGACGTTCTACAAAATACTTGGTGGTTAGATGGAGGTACAATCATTTAAATTACAAATTTATTATAAATGTTAAGAAACAAGAGGAAGCTAAGTGATAAAAGTCGAAAGTCAAATTGAAAATAGTGGAAAAATGCAAGATGAATATGTAGGAGTAGTTCTCGCTTAGAAATTAAAGAGTTAATAAGATAAATACTGTGGTTGGATACAAAAAGGTTAAAATTAATGTAAATCCTCAATGTTGTGGTATAGGTATTTAGGTAATATCTCAACAGATGGATAGAACAATTAATAAAAGAAGAGATTCTTCATAACCTAAACTTATCAATTTTGATATGTGTATTGATTGCATCAAGGGATATACTCCCTGTTAGAGTTAGTGGACTAGAATGTCGGATGTAATGGGGTTAATTCACAATAATGTAGGTGAATTGATAACGCCAAGTACTATGGGTAGATACTAATATTTCACATTTATTGGTGATTGATCAATTTCTGTTAGGTGGAAATATCCACTGAAAAGTTGGAATCCTTAAATTTTTTTGAGGCATTTAAAATTGAGATTGAACTAAAAAAATGATAAGAAAATAAAGTGTGTAAGTCATGATAAAGGTGATGAGTGTTATAAAGATATGATAAACTGATGTAAATTATGATTCTTTTATAAGATATCTCCAAGATTGTTTTTGAGGCTAACAACCTTATGCACTGGAATACCCGAACAGGATTGGATCTTAAGAAGGTTGAATTGCACACTCTTGGATATAATTGGAAGCATGTTGGTGCATTAAATTTTACTTGACTTAGTATAAGGCAATGTTTTGAAACCACGATGTATATTCTGAATCAAATCCTCAGTAAGTTGGTATTTAAAACCCTATATGATTTGTTGTATAAGAAAAGCCTAGTCTTAGGCATTTTTATATCTAGGGTTATAAGGCTAAAGTGAAGCCATATGATCCATTTATTAAGTAACTTAATCTGAAAACTATTGATGGTCACTTTGTTAGATGTTGTAATGGCTACAAAAGTAGTAGATTATATTATCTGATTCACACCACCGAGGTTATTGAAGGACTTTATTTTGTTTATTGGTTAGATAGTGGGAGTGAAAAATCATATAATATCTTTCTCAAAGATGTACAAGTTACTATTCTACTAGAATCATTACTAGTTGAAACAAATTGAATTAATCTAGTATAACACATGATAAAACCGATGGTTGAAGTTGTAGAGTTTAATGCTCCTCTGGTAGTAAAAAAGAACCAAATCTTGTAAATGAAATACCTTTAAGGAAATCTCAATAACTCGCAGACTAGGAACTACTAACGACTATGTGATATACAAGTAAGAGTACGAATTTGACATCAATGATGGTAATGATCTTACCAATGTTTTCAAGAAATTATTTCAAGTTCTAATTCTTTTGAATGGATAAAGGCTATAAATGATGGATTGCCTTAATGCTCCATAATGATGTATGAGATCTTATAAAGTTAACTATTGGTTACAAGTCTAATGGATATCAAAAGGGCCTTTAAGACTAAAGGATACTCAAAGGGTGATTGAGAGGTATAAGGCTATATTGATGGCAAAGGGCCAAATTTACAAAGAATGCTTCGATTATAGCATATTTTCTTATCCGTTTTAATTGAAAGCTTGTTCCAAGTTGTTATGACATTGGTGGCTCATTTTGACTTGGAGCTTCACTAAATACATGATGGCCTTCTTGAATGGTGATTTGCCAAAAATTATTTTTGTGAACCAACCAGATGATTTCTAAGAGAAAAGTAAAAAATACTTAGTGTATAAATTTAAAAGATTCATATATATATATATATATATATGATTTGAATAAAATGTTTAGAAAGTGGTATCCCAATTTTGATGGGAGAGTGATTTTTCCTGGTTTCAAGGAGAATACAATAGATCAATATATCTATTACTTAATTAGTACAGGCAGTTATGTGATCCTTGTGTTGTATGTCGATGATATTCTCCTTACAAATAGTGACATGAACCTGTTAAATGAGATAAAGTAAATGTTGTCACAACATTTTGAGATGAAAGATCTCGGTGATACCTTATTTATACTAGGTATACAAATTCACTATGATAAATTCTAGGGTACTCTTGGCTTGTCTCAAATATTATATATTGAGAAAGTGCTTAAAAGGTTTAATATGGATTTATACTTTCATTATTCTACACCCATTTAGAAGGGTGAATTTCTTTTCAAAAACCAATGTCCTCAAAATGATAATGAGAAATCTATAATGAAGATGGTCCAATATACTTCCATTATAGGTATCTTGTTATATGCTCAAGTATGTACACATCTTGATATCTTTATTAGTTTAGTGTACTTGGAAGATACTCGAGTAATCTTAGTCAGAAATATTGGATTGATGTGATAAAAGTTATGGAGTATCTATAAGGTACAGAGAATCTTTGTGCTAATCTATTGCAGATATGGTGATTTGATTGTTGCAAGCTTCTTTAACTTTGATTTTGTGAATTATCCAGATGACATGATATTGATATCTAGAAACATCTTTATAATGATAGGATGAGTTGTACCGTGGAAACTGTCGAGTAGTCAATTACAACAACCTCTACTATGGAGGCAGAATGTATCATATGTTGTGAAACCACTTATGAGGCTATTTGGTTAAAGAATCTAATATCTGGATTCAAAGTTGCAAAAAGCATATCTAGGACCTTAACCATATATTGCTACATTGCTGCTATAATGAATTTCTTTTAAAATCATAATGAAAGTATTGCTTGTATAAGTATTTTGATATTAAGTATCAATTTGTTGAAGAGAGAAGATACGTAGGTATTATACATGTTGCCATTTATCGTTTGCTTGCGGATCCACTAACCAAAGGCTTAGGTGTTAAAATTGTTTGTAAACAAATGACTAGAATGAGTTTGGCTAAGTCTTTCAATATTCAGGGTTAGTAGGAGTTTTATATTTCTAATCGAAATATTGTTATCTCAAAACTATTGAAATATTAATGACATTGCCATATGTTTCATATATATATATATATATATATGTGTGTGTGCATATATGACATTGTTGATTATGCACATTTGTTCTATGACATATCGATAGAGACATTTAGACCCTGTTTCATTATTATGTTGAAATTTATTCTTATTTTGGGCATCCTGAGTGGATGTATAGAACATTTTGTAAAGACGTATATATGATCACATTTTAATGTGTATGTCTGATTTCTCAAACATTCAATATTATATTTTGGTCATTAGAACATAAGTATTTAAGATATATATGATATTAGCATCCTTGTCGGATATTATAATCTACATTATTGGGTACTTATACTTGACTTATGGATGTAATGACGTCATTGTTGTTGTTATTGTTGACATTCATTGTTATAGCCACATACTATAATCTAAGTTCTCATTTATTAAACTATGTTGTTCAATGAGAGATTGTTGGAATTTTCCTACGGAGACTATCATAGTTTAATAAATCATAAAAGAATATAGTTAAATTGATTTAGATTAGACATAAGAGAATACAGTTAAAAAGGAAGATAATTTATTCAAATAAAATATATTTAATTTCCATGAACACATTGGTTATATGGAGTCTCCTAATCACGCCATAATCCAAGGATTGTCATAAAGAATGGAACAACATGTGATAATATAAAATAATAAACTAAATTAATTTTTTTTATAAATTAACTTAAATAAGATATTCAATGTGATCAAATGAATATTCTTAAAATAATTTATAAATTCAATTTTCAATTTCTGTTATGGATATTTTCTGGCATCATTCAAAATGGGTTGGCAAAGACCCAATAGTAGATAGGTCAAAATAAGAAAAAAGTTAAGATCATCAGATCGTCAATTGCGAAAGCACGGAATGAGCTAGAAGTCTCAACTTGCTAAGGAATGAGTCCCAACTTGCGAAAGCCAACAGTTCGTCTTGTACGAGCTCGTGAAATTTGATCTTGTCGACCGAAGGCTAGCAGTGACCCTAGATTGTGAATCCCAACTCGCGGTGTTGCAGAACAAGCTTGTGGGGGCCAATCTACAAGAAGCAACAAACACGGGCCCACCCGCAGAAAGTAATCAACAGAAGTCGACCAATAGTCTGCAAAAGCTAATTTGTAAAAGCCGTACTTCTCATTTATATTTATTATTTGATATAATAAAAATACAACTTGTAAAATTACACTTGTAACCTCCCAGCCTCTATAAATAAAAGACGGAAATCATTGTAAAAAAAACTCGGGATGGATATACTATAACTCAATAGAAATTTCACTAGAACAATAAAATAATATCATAGACATAGAGACCGATGCTGTTCGATTTTAACCAAACCATGTTAAGAATCCTTTTGTACTATTGTTGTTCTTCCTCTCCATCCCTTCACCCTTAGTTTGCACAATCTGATTGTAATTTGAGTTCTAAAAAATTCTTTTGGTTGGCTGGATTTAGTCCGAATCGAAATCCACAGTCAATAATTTTTAAATCATTCCATTTTAGGTTTTTATATTATTAAAAATCAAAATTTTCAACTAATTATATTTTCAATATTCAAAAATTCATATATAAAAAGAATAAGAACAAAAAATAATAAGATCTTAATAAATAAAATTTAAATTTATATTAAAAATTTATCATAGATATAATAATAGAAACTTAATTTTACAAAATCAATTAGGATTTATTTTTCTTCATATGATTCTTAAAAATACAAAGAAAAATGAAAAATAAATAGTAAATTTTAAATTAAAATAAATTTTAAATTATAAAATTTGAGATAAAAATAATAATCATAACTCGATTTCAATAGATTATTTAAGATTTAATATATTAAACTTTTATCTTTTAATTTTTTAAAAAATTAAAAAAATTAATGATTAAATAAAAAATCTAAAATTATTATAGGAGTGAGCAAACTTCTAGGGTCGACCAGAAACCAATCGAACCCAGCCCTTTAAAATCAATGACAGTCGATTTGACACAACAGACAATCGAAAACAGCACATATGACTCAATGTCAAAAGTTAACTGGTATTGCTTGCGGTAAAAAAAGATTCTCAAAATTAAATACTATGTAAGTTTTAGTACTTTTGTATTAACTAAGTTATTGGTGTCATAATGGAGTGCAGGCCCATTGGCTAACTCCATTCACGTGTTACCGTCTTTAACTATAACTTCTTATTTTTCTTTACCACAACCACACCATTGAATATATTTATTGTCTTCAGTTCATGTTCTCCACTCGTTGCTTCATCTTCCTCACTCTTTCTTCAAGTTTTCTTTTCATTTCATTGCGACACTTTAAAGATTTATGCTCTCATGGCTTTGGTCTTATGTCTCAATTTTCTTCATTTAGTCCCTTTTTTTTTTCTCTCTCTGCTTTAGAGACTACTCTCCTATCAAAATCTCAACATGAATCTTTTGTGTATTCTTCATTTATTCTTTTTCTCAAGATAAATGTCTGATTATTCATCAAGAATCTTGCTTTTATAAAAAAAAATCTGTCTAAAATCTTTTAAATCTATTGAAACCAAAGAGCCACCAACCATTTCGAGTGAGACGATTTTCTAGTCGATGATGTGCAGCTGTTTAATCACTCATTTATGGTTCGGTCAATTTGCATTTTTACTTTAATTAGATTGTTTGTTGCTCAAACCTAATTTATTATCGTGTCATGTGATTTCAATAGAAATAACGATAATATAACACTATCATAATAATATTGACATAATGTTTTTAGAAGAAAAGAACACAAGAAATATTAATATGTTTAATAAGTGATTATTTTAAATATTTTGTTATTTATATAAGATAATTTTTTCTTTTTCAACTTATATTGAAAAAAATGGAGATGATTTTATATAAATTATGAGAGTGATACGTGTGTGTGTATATGTATATGTAAAATAGTTTGTTTTACGGGGACAACTTGCCCATATGATTACGCCAGCCCCTCTATGCATCATATTGTAAAATGTTTCATCCTGAAGAAAAAAATCAGTTTACTTGTTTAGAAAAAAGGAAAAATACAATTTACTTATATATGATATGATTATAATTTTAATTTATCCACTTATGATTTAAAATATCATAGAAATAACATATGATTTGTACTGTTGATATTTTGCCCATTATATTAGTTTTTTGTCTAAATTTAATAAATTTTATCACATAACAATCATGTATTCTTTGATTAGTTATAATTTCATTTTATCATTTCTAAATAAAAAGGAGCATGTAATCTCATGAAACCTTTTGATTGCTAACATTGACATCTTGATTTAAATATTTGGGGAGGTTGATATCTTCTAATGGTTTGTTTGGATGGATGGAACATGATGGAAAGGAATGAAATGAAAATGGTTAAAATGATTTTCCATTGTTTAGAAGTTTTTTTAGTAAAGGGAATGAATGGAATAGAAAGGGAACTCTTCCATTCCTTTCCATCCAAATCTTCAAAATTTATTCCCTCCCAAATTGGGGTGGAACCAATGGAATGGAATG
>JANHAO010019885.1:0-13052 GCA_026873985.1 Saraca asoca
TTCCAATTAGTTCCATATTTACATGTCCTAGTCTTCTATGCCAAATCCAAGTATCATCATCAAAACTGACTAAACATGCTGAGTCCAGTTTAAATTTTGAATCAAGATCAAATAAGTAAATATTATTAACTCTATGGCCTACAAGTTTAAGTTGTTTATCGCTGCCATTCACAACTAAGCATTTATTTGAATTAAAAATAACTTGTTTCCCTTTATCACAGAACTGACTTATGCTTAACAAGTTATGTTGAAGACCATCTACATACAAAACATCATTTATACAATAGTTAGATGACTTACCAATCTTACCAATTCCTTTAACCTTTCCTTTAGAATTATCTCCAAAGGTTACCTTACCTCCGTTTATCAGTGTGAGACAAATGAACTTATCCTTGTTTTTGATCATATGTCTTGAATATCCACTATCCAGAAACCATAAATTTGTGCTTTGTCTCTCACATTCCTCAAGGTTATCATTGTGTTTGGCTATAAGGCATAGTAAAGCATCATTTTCTGATTCTTCTTCATCAGCACCAGTATCAGCTTCTTCATCATCCCAAATAACAAAATTTGATTTTTTGTAGGATGGTATCTTCTTCAAGTAAACTGGGCAATCTGGGTTAATGAGGCTAGGTTTTTTACACTCAAAATAGGTAGGGACTGTACTAACTAAATTTCATTGCTCAGTCTTAGTGTGATTCCTTCTTTATGATGCTGATTTTCTCTTATCTTTATTTTTCTTTTCCCTTATGATTCCCTGTAACTTTTTACTCAAGAATGCAACATCTTCTTTGTTAATTGCATCTATATCACTTTCGGATTCCTCTTCATTTGATTCAGATATTTTTGTAGCTTTCAGTGCTAGAGTTTTTTTCTTTATATCATCCCCGTTCTTTTTTTTTTATCTCCCTAGTTCTAATTCATGCTCTTTCAGGTTTCCAAAGAGCTCTTGTATTATAGGGATACCCATCTTTAGTAACTCTTTAATTGTAGTAACCTTGGGCTACTACTCCTCAGTTAAAGATCTCAGAATCTTGTGGGCAAGATCTAAATTTTTAAATTTTCTAATTTTCTACTAAGCAATGCCAAATGGTTAGTAATTGCTATGAATCTCTGGATTAAATCCTTGATTGATTCACCCTCCTCCATTTTAAATATTTCAAATTGTGACACAAGGACATGCACCTTTGAAGCCTTAACTTGTGAAGTGCCTACACGTGCAATCTATAGTGTGTCCCAAATTTCCTTAGCAGTAGAACAATTTGAGATTCTTTCATACTCATTAGGTGATAAGAAGTTTGAAATTATCCATTTTACTTTAGTAGCAAGCAAGTGTCTTTTTTTTTTTTCATTTTCTAATCACAGTGATTTAGGCTTAAGCTGTACATCACCATTGATTAATGTCTTGGGGGCTTCATAACCTTTCTCAATCAAATCCCATATGTCAACATCTATAGCCTTAATAAAGTCTTTTATCTTCTACTTCCAATAGGTATAGTGTTCCCCAACAAAACCAGGAGGTTTATGCATTGGTAGGCATTCAGACAATAAAAAGTAATTTGAATCCATAATTTTCAAGAAAACATAGGTGTATCAAGAGCCAAAGCTTTGATACCAACTAAGGATCCTAGATCAAGATATGATAAAATTGGATCTTACCCTCATTCCTTTAAGGGAATTTATATACACCTTTGAATATTATAAATTCTTATTTAAATTTAACAAGAATGTGCTTTATAGCTTTGTATCAAGAGGCACAGCAGAATATTAATTAGTAAATATGTAGAATGTAGAATTAACAATTGTGCAGCAAGATAAATTGTATAGCAAGAATGCAAATGTAGGATAAAAAAGATAGAGATTAAAGACACAGATTTTTAAAGTAGTTCAACTTGAATTGAAACCACAATTCAAGTTTACTCTACTGGATAATCTTCAACTAGATTATCACATTTATTACAAAACTATCACGAATTGCTAGTTTAAAACACAAGAATTACAATAGGTTTCTTGCTAACCTAAGCAACTATAAGAATTTAAATAGACTCTTGCTAACCTAAACAAGATTCCTATCAACCTAGAAATTTCAAAAAGAAAATTAAGGTAAGAAAAGATCAAGGTAACGTGAGAAAAACAATACCAAAAGTTTGAGAAAAAATTCTCAAACAACTATTGTGAATTCTGCAGAAGTTTGATTGAAAAACTCTTAATTTGATTTAGAAATCTTGTGAGGTAGAGAGAAATCTAATTCAACTCTTTTGCTTTGTGGTTTTTGCACTTGAAAAAGAGAGAAAGATATGAAATCTAATTAAAAATTGTAGGTGGTTGGGGGTTTTATAACTATTGTAACCTACTGTAATAGAATAACTAACTTTTAATTTGTGAATCGATTCTTGAGTTAATTTAGAATGGTTACAACTAATGAATCAGTTTGCTAATCGAATCATAGCCTTTTGAGATCGAGTCTTGAATTGATTACTAAATCGATTCAGGTCAAAATCCTAACCTTCAATAAAAAGAATTTTTCAAAACCTTTCTTCACAAATCGATTGGGGAATCGATTCTAGTATGCTTTTTCACAAGTTCTTCAAGGAATCGATTCTTGAATCGATTCACAAGGTGTAAAATAGTTTTATAAAATCTATGCTTGTGAAAAAATCATTTTAAAAAAATATTTGATTTTAGTTTTTCTTTAAGTGGTTTGTATCTACCTCATTATGAAAATATTTGTTTAAAACAAATTTCATTCGAATTCACTTACAAAAGATATTATAAAAATAAAACAATTGTTAGACCTAATTTTGGATCTCTTTAATCACTTACTTTGAACTTGCAAAATAAATCAAAATACTAAAGTATATTATCTGATAGTACTATAAACTAAAATTGTTTTTCGACATTAAAAACAAAAAAAATGTATAGCTAGGGTAACCTAGGCTAACACTCTAGATGTCATTTGGACTATTGGACAACTGTGCAACATAGACACTCATTTCCTATTTCTTGATCATGCTTTGTTACCATCTTATGAGACCCCATTTATTTATACTAGAGTCTTATAACTAGTTCTCACTTGATTAAGAAACTATGCTTGTTGTCTGTTTAATTGGACCTAAAATTTTTTCTTCAATTAATTTTTTAAGAGTTATATGACTACACTTACAATATAAACACCTACCTATTCTTTCATTACCAAATTTACCTTGAAAGTTCTAAATAGAAAATCAACTAGACTATATTTTTGACAATTCTAAAATACCTCCTTCTATTCTCGTTGAATCATTGATCACAACTGTCCAAATATTTCCTAAAGTTGACATGTTGTGGAGGATGATTAACATTTGGAGCAATATCTGAAAATAAAAATCAAACATAAGTGAGTCATTGATTTCATTGGTGCAACTTATATAAGCGAGTTGTAACTTTAAAATCTCTTTTATTTATATTATGTTGCTTACAACCTTTGCTAACAAAATACCTGTACGCCCACTAGCTCAAGTAATCAATCCATCGTCATCTGAAATAGTTAGAACATGCTTGAAATATGAAATGCTAGAGTATCATTATTAATTTTTTATCTTATTTTAATTTAATCCCAAATTATTTAAATTGCTTATGATTTATATCAAATGATATTGGTTCCTAAAGAAAATTTATTCATCTTAAGAGGTTTCCAAAAGTATATTTAGATTCACCATAGGTTTTCTCTAGTATTTTTTTATTAATATTATCAAGTTGTTATATAATTTCTTTTTATTTGTTTGAAAATACAATTATCCCTTAAATATTTCTAAAATATAATAAGTATTTTTATAACCTCTTCTTAAAAATTTTGGGATATTACAGAGAATATACATTTTGTTATAATTAATTCAATTAATTTAAGGTAAATTACACCTTACCCACCTATGGTTTACTACTATTTTATTTTACCCACTAATGATTTAAAAAGTGACAAGTTGCACACCTGTGGTTTGTTTAGTTGGCATATAACTCACTATCATCCAAAAAATTGACAAATTCTCACATGTGCTTCTTACGTGCCATTTTCTCATTAAATTCATAAAAAAAGATATATGAATAAAGACCATCAGACAGAGGAAAAGAGGCTGGGAAAAAATTATAGAAAGCTTGAGCGAAAACTCTTTTGTCCTTTTTAAAAGTGCATGCTCACTGCCTCTACTAACTTGCTCATACTAAATTGGCATGAAGGTTTTGGTTTGTTTAATGGTATCTACCATTGTAAATTACCCTTATACCTATACATTGAAATAAAATGCAAAGTATTATAGTTATGAAGAGATCATTTAGCTTGTACTAAAAAGGCAATATTCAAGCATCTATTCTTATTACAAACAGATTGCATCACTTAGTAATTAGTGTCACATAACTTTAAGAGTGTAGAGAGTAGAGAACCACTATCAAGCCAACAGTAACAACAACAGAGTGTAGAAAATAGAGAATGCAAATTCACACTTTTGAGAATTTCTCAAATTATTTTCATATGAAAAATCTTTTAGGAAAAAAGTCACAACCACATAGCTATCAATGAAATAGAACTAACTCATACTCATTTCTAAAATAAATATGAAATTGAATTGACCTATAAGAGGAAGCAAGAAAGAGACCTAAAAGAAGAAAATTTAAAAAGTAGAGAGAGACAAATCATCTCAGTTTGAATGATTGCAATGTTCCTCATTGATTTCAGAAGTCTTCTTATTGATGGAAGAAATGAAAATTAGAAAAGTGTTCTTTTACTAGATGGGATTACTGTCAAAAAGGTTTCTCAAAATAGAAAATAGAAAAAAAAATAGTTTTTGTAAAACTTAGGAATGATAAATAAATAGTTAGTTACTGATATACAACACTGATGTCCAAAACGCTTAAGGAAATATATGACCAAGAAAAAAATAACGATTGCATATATAAAATTATATTTAATGTTGAAAACCATCTACCTTTATAAATTCAACATTTCAGATGTGGACATCTCTCTTTGATGACCATTTTTCTTTGATTACCAACAGTTTGCGACAATCTCTACATTAAGACCACTTGATTGGAGTGACTCAACACTCTGATACACTTGTGATTGAAATGTAGCAATTTCAGTGGAATTAATAGCCTTAAAAGATGTATGCCAAGAAGATATCATAGCCAACAAGCATTAGTCTGAACCAGGATCACAAATAGAGATTACTTCTCAAGAGAGTAAATTAGATAAGCAAAATGCCATTACAATTTTTTTCTGGTCTTCAAAAGACATCATAAAAATAAGCAAAATGAATTGGTTTTTGGCATATGTTCTAATTAGCCAAAATTACATATAACTTGAACTTTAAGAACACAAACTAACTATATCATTTGTTCACACTAGCTTACTGGTATTACTCAAGTCTTTTGTCTTTTTTTTTCTTGACCTCTTTTCCTCTGTCTGATGGTCTTTGTTCTTATGTATTTTTCTGTGAATTTGATAAGAAAGTGGCATGTGAGAATTTGTTAATTATTTGGATGATAGTGAGTTATGTGCTAATTGAGCAAACCACATGTAAATAAAATAAAATAGAGATAAATCAAAGGTGGGTAAGCTATAATTTACCCATTAATTTATTATAATGAATACAATTTAGGGGCAATACTAAATCAAGATTTTAGATTTTAAAATTAGAAATTTAATAAAATACCTATTAAATTAAACCAAAATTTCCTCATATTTTGAATTTCAAAAATAAATATTCAATCAATTATATAATTAAATATTGGTACCAAATATTGAATAAATTAGAAATTAAAAATTCAATTAATACATTAACTTAGGAGTATTCAATTTCAAATGGATAATTGAATATTAATACCAAATATTTTAAATTTTATTTAAATAATTAATTTTTGCTAAGATATAAAAAATCATATATCAAATTTGAAACCAATTTGCAAAGGGATAAAATGAAAATCCACAAGCAACCTAAAATATTTTTCTTTACATGTATTTTCTTAAGTAATAATTTATTTCACAAAATTTTATTAGCAAATCAAAATGCAATCTTTAAGGTTTGAAATAATGATTTGTATATTTTTAAAATTTTGAAAAACAATTTCAAAATAAGATATTTAATTATAACTAATGCAATTTAAACTGAAACATTGTCTCTATATAAAAAGGATATATGACTGCTAAAATTTAAATTTCAACTTTTAGGGATATCTAATCACCAACTCAAAATTTTAATTTGAAATTTGGATTAAATGATTTTTATCTCTTATTGATGCATAATTTTATCAATTAAAATTGATACACAATTTATTGGACAATTCAAGATTATCTATTATTAATGGACTAAAATTGTTATCACCTAAATTAATGCAAATGACATTATTATTATTTAATTTTATTAAATAACTTACTTTATTTTACTATTTAAGCCTAAACTTTAAACATATGACCAAAATTTAAGTTCCAACCCTATACCAAGCTATTTAGCTAAGCCTATCCTCGCGTACATACATATAGTCATATAAATGAATAATTCTTATAATTCCAATTATGAGTCCTAACACTTTTATCTAAATCATCTAATTGCCCTTGTATGTAATATACCTTTTTGGGTTATTTCAAAAATAAATCTTTGTATAAACAAATGAAGTTAGAAAAGCAAAAAAACCACAATCACCTTAGTAAGAGAGAAATCTCCTAAAACATAATCTTGGAGCCCTTATTTTAGTTTTGACCTATGTAACATCCTAGTTATTTACATGTAGGCTATCTAATAAAGATAATTTGGAATTTTAACTCCTAAATGGTCAAAAGAAACCTTAATTAGTATAAAAAGAACTAAATTGGAGAATTTAGTAATTTCTTTATTGAGGATTTTCCTAAGTATAGAAAGTCTAGTTACTTGGAGGATTAATTAGATGAATGTAAGATGAATTATTTAAGATAAATATGACATCCTAAGTTAGTTGGTATGTGTGATGTTTAATGGGGATAACTAGAATACATATACCTCTAGAGAATTAAGGAAAAACCCTCATCTAGTGTTTAAGGACCTAATTGAAATAAATGAGTGAATAGGGGGACATTTTAGTAATTTCATCCACACTTCTCCTTTCCTTAAGTGTGATGCACGACCAAGTGGAGGTAGTAGGCAGCAAGACTAAAGGACATGGGAGGAATTCTTAGAAAATTCGAGGGCAAAAATAGGAAAGAAGAAGAAAACATTTAAGACACATGGGCCAATTATTTTCAGCCATTTGTCCCCTTACTAATTGCAATTTAATACTTCCTCTCCTTCTGCCCTAGGCTGTCCGAAAACTAGAAAAAAGAAAGCTGAAGTTTGGCCTTTCTTGGAGGAAGACCGAACTTGAAGAGAGAGAAAGAGAATCAGCCAGATTTAAGGTAATTCCACACACTTCTAGTTTTTGATATATAAGAGAAAGTTGTAGAGGAAGTTAAGAGTAATCTTTTGATAGTTTTCTTTTCTTCAAAGGTTGGCGTTGGTGTTAATAATTAGAGGAAATTAGAAAGCTTTGAAGGAAAAAGTGTAGAAAAGAGAAGCCAGATTTGTTTTGCACTTCATCAAAAAGCTAAGGAGAGGGAATATAAAATCAAAAAGGGGCATCGACCATATTTGTAGTTCAGGTAGCTAGTTTTTCGTTAGAGCTTGCTTCAGACAACTCGTTTTTCCTTAAATCTGCTACTATTTCATAATTATTTGTATAAGTATGCCATTGAATGTATGTTAGTATATTGATATGCCATGATAATTTGGTAAGCCATGTGATGGAGGAAGAGCTTAAGTACCTCCTTTCTCTGTGTAGAATGATCGGTTTATAAAAGATAACAGACGATTGGACCATTTGCTAGTATGAGACAGCAAGTGGTTGTAGAAAACCAGATTATGGTCCCTAGGAGATGACCCCTGCATCTGGCATGATATTTTCCCTACTATATTTAATGAATTTTATGTTTGGCATGTTTTAAGGATTGGATTGGTTGCTGTCTTAAAAGAAAAATTTACTAGCTACTGAGATAATGTTATCTCACCTTGCATTTCCATTAAAACCAATTCCAGGTATTCCAGGAAGCTCCAAAGAAGTAAGGAAGGAGTAATAGATTATTATGTAGCTATTTAGCATGTTTTATATAAAAATGTATATGTTTGAGTTGGAATTCAGTTCTGAACAGTATGTAAATGAGAATGATATGAAGTATGTAATTATGGAACAGTATGTAAATGAGGATCATATGTTGTGTATAATAATGTATATATTCAGTCAGTTCTGATTTTTGAAGTTCCAAGTGATAAATGTTACATGTGCTTTCCCAATTCCCCTATTTTGGCACTGCTTTACTTATTGAGATGGAAGAGCAAGTAAATGACCTCATAATGGCTTGAAAATTGGCATGCAAGATCTCAAAATTATGGAAAATTTGGGAATTTTTAGAGAAGAGCTCATGGGTTAAGTAAACCCAAACAGTGTAGAAATTCCCAAAGAGTTTGAGGGAGTAACTGGTTGAGATTTGAGCTAAAAATTTTATTATAAGTTCTCCACATGGGAAACTATGACTTTGATAAATTTTAGTCAATTCTGGGTTGGTTTGTTGTCCCAAATAAATGCAAAACAGAACAGGTACCCATAATGAGACTAGAACAGGGCAGCCAAGAGAATGAGAAATGATGAGGGACCAAACGTGTGGGTTTTAGTGCAAGATTTTTGTGGCATGTCCCTAACATATTGAGGGTATATTATGCCAAATTTAAGGAAATTTAAAGATGATTTGCCTAGCTAAACATAGCAATAGAAATCAATGATTTCTGGAAGGGTACAAACTATACAGTTGTTTGTACCCTTCCAGAAATGGCTATGGTTTAGCAGCAATATCAGAAAGTTTTGAGCTAGGATTCCTCTCATGAAAATAAGAGATATAGAGGTACTGCTCTAGAGATTTTAAGAATTTTTGGGCATCATTAACTAATTCTCCATCTTGGCAAGTTTAGTGCAAAATGAAGGGGCTTAGGGACTAGAATGCAACCTTGAGGATTTTAGTGGGAATTTTGGAAAAGCTTGAGCTAGAAATGAATTGAGTAGAAAAATTATAGTGGTCCAGAATAAAGGGAAAAAAAAAGGAAAATAATTTCATGTACTTACTTTTTGTCTATTTTTTGGACAAGAATGCAACCTTGAGGATTTTAGTGGGAATTCTGTGACAGTTTAATAGCATAATTAATATAAATATTTTTAAACAAATATTTAGTTAGGATTATTTTATTGTTGAAATTACTATGAATTCACAAAATACTATTTATGAGTAAAAAAATTACTATTTATTCATAAATTAGAAATAAACTATACATATTTGAGTCATAAGTTATCATATATTCATAAATGAAAAATAAACCATGCATCACACTGGTATTATTCTAGTTTTGTTGACAGAGAAATTTGGTTATGCTCCAAATTCCAGCCAACGGGGGGATTCCTACAGGATCTCAAACTTGTTTCTGGTTCAATCCAAATGGAGAAATAGAATGAGCAAGGAAAAGGGAGTGTAAGGGTGAAGAAACAGGATTTAACGTGGTTCGGCTAAATCCGGGTGGTACCGGACCCTACATCCACAGATGATTCTTATTGAGAGATAATATTTGCAGAGTTTCTGCTTACAAGATTTTCTTCTTGCCCTCCTCCTCTTTTCTTTTAGAGTTAGAGTTGTCCCTCTCTCTTTTCTTTTTTTTTCTAACAATGCAATCCTATTTATAGAGGGAGGAGGAGTTTCATGCATTAATTACAAGCTACAGTTGTATTACATCAAATAATAAATGAGACAGACACTTGAAAAGACTGCAGGACGGCCATGGCCAAGCATAGGCTGCAAGTTGGGTCCACTAGGTTGGCTATAGGCTGAGTCTATCTACGCTTGGTCGATATGTTGCTGTTGAGTGAGGTGCTGGTTGTCCAGAATGAGAACTCTCATCCCAAATGTGTTGTGGGTACTGTTGTAGCAAGTTGATCTTGTGACCTCGTCACTAGGTCACTTCTTTGCGAGGGAAGGTTGCTTCTCGGGTTATGTCTGAATCCTTTCACAGTTTCGCTGTGTTGCGATAAGCGAGGCTCGACTAGCTTCTAGAATCACCTTGCTGTCGCCGCTCTCTGGTAAGCGAAGCGAAGCCTACTGAAAGCCTCTCGTCGAAGCATGATATTTAGTCTTTGTCATCTTCAAGGACTCATCCTTGCGAAGCCAATTTTTATACATAACATCAGCCCCCTAACTCTCAGCTTGCATAATGAGCTGGGAGTTAAGGCTTTCCCGGTTCCCAGTAAGCCAAAGTCTCTTTTTCTGAAACCATCGCTTCATTTCCCTATATCTTTTTCTGATAATGCTTATCGATAATTACGACCACATTAGTTGAGCCATTAATGCGGGTAGTTGGGGGATGAATTTGGATCTTCTGGTGAGCCACCCCCGGCTCTATATAAAGGAGGGTGATCTTTAGGCCTTGCCACATTTAGGCAAACATGGAGTATCCGGACAAACCACCACTGAAATTTCAGTCCTTTACGGAGGTGTGTATGGTCTACTGCATATGTGCTTCAGAAGACCCGTCTTCTCCAATAACGCTGGGTGTTCCCACATGTATCCTAGATTATGTCCTCCCGAACCCACCGTGAGGCTATTCTTTAGCCTGCCGTGGCCCCTGGTGTTTCCTGAGTCGGTTTCCTCAGGAGGTGTAGGTGGTCGAGGTTCGTGGTGATGCAGCACTGCTACTGATTGCACATTTGAAGAACGGTTGCGGTGTGTTGACCCTCAAAACGTGGCCATCCACGGCCGGCTTCTTCCTTTCTTCTCTTTTTTCTTTTGCTTTCTTTTCTTCTTCTTTTAGTGGGGGCTTCTTTTGCTCCTTGACTAGCTTGTACTTAAGGTTCCCCAATGTATTTTGTCTTGCCTTGTATCTAAGACTTTCTGTTGTAAGGATACCTCATTGAGGCCTTTTAATGAATAAATTTTCTTTTTCGCACCTCTTTTTTTTTTGCAGATGCTTCGCCTATATTTCCAGCAAGGTGAACTTGTAAAAAGGGTATGAGTTGTAAATTAGAAATCATCGCTTTTGAGCTGTTCCTGCAGCCAAATAAATAATAGCATTAGTGCAAAAATTGTCAGACAATAAGACTTGTTCGCATGTTACAGATTCGTCAATTTTTAGTATAAACAAGAAACTCATCAATGCGTTACGCTTCAGTGATCACTAGGTCACGCTAGCGTTGAGTTTTTAAGAGTCCCTCCACAACTCAATGAGCATGAAGCAACGCTGGCAAAGCGAGTGTTTTTTAGTGTCTCCACACCTCAGGGAGCAAGAAGTAGCGCTGGCAAAGCGAGTGTTTTTTAGTGTCTCCACACCTCAGCGAGCACGAAGCAACGCTGGCAAATTTTTCATCAATTCTTTTCCAGAGTGAACTTCAGGAGCTCCCATTGGATTTGGGGTCATTTGTAACAGAAAGAAGTTCTTCACAAACCTTCTAAGAATTTGATCGCATGAGAGCTGTGGATGTTGCCAATGCTAATGTTAGTATATGACCCGGACCGAGCCCCCCGGTTCTTGATTGGTATTAGGCTGGGGAGGCTGTCCCGTGGGTGGCACTACATATCTTCTTAGGCGACCTTTTCAAATCAGACTCTCAATAGCATCCCTGAGGGCCAGACAATTCGACGTCCCATGTCCAGCTTCATTATGGTAAGTGCAGAATTCATCTCTGTTTCTTTGCCTAGAGGGAGTCTTCAAGGGCCTCGATTTTTTGAAATTCTCCCTATCCCTCTCCGCCATGTAAATTCAATCTTGGGAATCTGAGAGCACACTATATTGTTCGTGGTGACTCAAGTGCTGGGGTCGTCCATCCCTGGATTTTTTGGGCTTACTAGTTGCTTATTCGATAAAAGGATCACCTTGATCCACATTGCTTCTCCTCTTGCCACGAGAGGAGTTAACCCCTTCGTCCTTTTTGTTAATTCTTCCTTAGCT
Source organism: Saraca asoca (assembly GCA_026873985.1). Taxonomy (NCBI): domain Eukaryota; kingdom Viridiplantae; phylum Streptophyta; class Magnoliopsida; order Fabales; family Fabaceae; genus Saraca; species Saraca asoca. The sequence continues at coordinate 12,015 of JANHAO010019885.1, forward strand.
GAAGATCTCTTCCCATTTAATCTGCTTAGCAGCTTGTTTGTAGAACTCGGTGAGGTCCTTCACCAGGGACTTATACAGGCTCTTGTATAGCTTCCTGTCCTTGCGAAGCCCTACAGAGATGGTGGCCAACATGGTTTCTTCAGATGGATTCTCTACCGAGTTAGCTTCGGATCTGAATCTAGCAATGTAGTCCTTCTGTGACTCCTGCTTGTGCTGGAAGACCATAGCGAGGTGACAAGGGGGGACAAGCTATTTTTTTAGTGCTCGATACTATCTGGTGAACTTCTATTGACAGTCTTCCCAGCTATCGATAGAACGAGTTGGGAGGCTTCTGAACCAGGCTCGAGGTGTGCCTCCTAACGTAACTGGAAAAACCTAACATTTAATTAAGGGGTCAGTCATTTGTAGGTCCATCTAAACATTGAATGCGTCCAGATGATCATACGGATCAGAATCACCATTATACAATGGGATTGTGGGTATTCTAAATTTGAGTGGTAGAGGTCGGGCTCCGATCTCCTCAGTAAGTGGCGATCGCTCCTCGTAGTGCGTCTGATCTCCTGGGGGTTGGAGATGCTTTTCCAACTGAGCCATCTTTTGAAATAGTTCATAAATCAGTGGGTCTTGTTCCCCAAAGTGCTAACAGGGCGATCGTTAGACACTTTGATTCTCATTGTCTCGAAGGTCACGACTCGGGGTTTGTTTTTGTGAGCAATGGGCTTAGACATCACCTTAGTTTGGACAGTCTGAGTGGGGGAGCTCAGTTTGTCTTTGCACATTTCGTACCAATGTCATGACTGCTTTGGTTAGTTCTCCCATCATGTATTCGAATTTCTCCTGATGCTGGAGCCAGGCTTGTGGGCCATCGGTACCATTGGTGGCAACAGTTGGTGGCACCGGATCGGTTGGAAGGAGGCCAGTTGCTGACCTGACGACAGGGGCAGTTGATGTGTTGCAAACTTATTGCACGTTTTAAAATTACCGCAAGCGCACGGTGTAGTTGTAACAAAGAACCGGCGAGTATGGGTCGATTCCTCA
>JANHAO010019886.1:0-13047 GCA_026873985.1 Saraca asoca
AGACATTAATTAATTCAAATAAGTTAAGAAACATAATTTATTGAACAAATATTGGATCAAATTTTTATATTAAGAGAAGAGTAGAGGCAAAGGGGAGGAAAAAATTTTCCCACAGCTTGACACCTATCAAGAAAAAAAAAGGAAGGCTTGACAAAAAAAAAATCCTATTTTAATAGTGAGATATCAAAGATATTAACATATGAGGATATTAAGCAAGAGAATCACTTTTATATGAGAGTAAAAAGGATGAATTGGGCTATAGATCTTGCATTAATTGTGAGGATGAAAATGTAAAGTTATGTGACCTTTAGATATTTTTTTAATCCTGACCATTAAGTTAAGATTTAATAATTATTATCTACTCCTTTCACTTTCATATAAAACTATTGCCATCATTTGATACTTTCCCATGTATATAGAAACGTATCAAGTTAGAGCACTAGTCTTATATAAGACTGAGAAAAGTGAATTGTGACATTAAATTTTACGTTGGATAACTAGAATTGAAATATAAAATCATACACTACCATAAAATACAAAAAAAACATCATTAAATAGATAACAGATGAAATGTAAATTAACATATATATACGCATGAAGGTATTTTTGTAAATATGAAGAAAGTTATAACGTTGATTCCTATTAAACAACTGATGTCTAAAGTCAATATCACGTTTGATATTGATTTTAGTTAAGGAATTGTTGACAGCCAATTTTGGTAATTGATCAACCAAAGGTTCTAGAGACTAAATTGCTATGAAAGGCATAAAGAAGCAAGAAAACAGCTAAAGCAAGGGAAAGGAAGAACAAGATGAACATAGAAGATTTTTGTTGTGGTTCAGCTAAAGTCAATGTGACCCCTATGTCCATAGTGATTGTATTTTACTTTTGTGTGATTGTTTTACTATTCAGACTAGCAAAATAGGAATATAAATGTTCTCTCACTATTTTGACAGAATTTCTACATATGTTTTTCACTCACCTCCTGTTACAATGATTTCTCTTCCTATTTATAGAAATAGAAAGGATTATAAGTCTAATTTGATAAATTACAAACATGTCTATTCAGCTGTTTGGGGCAATAAATGCTGGACGGGCAATAAATGCTGGGCAAATCACTGTCGGACTGTTGGTGGCTGATGTATTGGTTTTGGGGGCTGACTTATCAATTGGGAATATGTGCATTTAGGTGCTGACTAGTCTTCAGAATTCCATACTCATCCCCGAGGGAGCTCACTCGTTGGCCTGAGCTCGTCTTGCAACCTCAGCTCACACTGGGCAAGTTACTTGAAAATCCAATGACCTCGCTTCGAAGGGTATTGGGCTTTTCTCTGCCGGACTGGTCCATTAGGCCTTTGCTAGCTTATTCCGTCTTGGTCTAGATATAGCCACAACATAAGCTCCCCAACTCTCAGTTCGCTTTGCGGACTGGGAGTTGTTTGCTAGCAAAGTTATCTCTTGCAGTTTGCAGTGTTGTCAAGTCTATACGTTTAATCTTATTGCATTGTCATTTCAGGTTTTAATCTTTCATTTCATCTGTGCCAGGCTATACTTCCTACTGTATATGTTTTATAGTCGTTGGCATGGCAACGTCGTTCTCTCTAAACCGTTAGACCAAGAACAGTCGAATATCCTCTAGATTCTTTGGTGAAGCTGGATTGGTCTATTTAAAGTGTGGAGACTTTCTTCCTTCTTCACAGAAAGACTGGATGGGTACATTAGCTAAGCCCCCCATGTTTGTAGTGACTCTAGCCTTTGGTGGAATTCTTCAAGGTGTGTTTAGCCTGCTGCGATAATCCCTTTCTAAGGATTCTAGGAAATTTTGTTACAGGGGGACCTCATGGACAATTCCTCTTTGAGGATCCTTAGAAATTTTGTTACATGCCTTTGTAGATTCTTTCAGGTTGTGTTGAATAATGCAGTTGTCTCACCCTTATTCTTTAGTTTCCTTACGTGGTGAGTTAGTGCCCAAGAGTTGCAAGGCTAAGGGAGGAGCTTTTAACTTAGGAGGAGGACCGGAAAGATGAGCTAGAATGATTTGGCCTATTTATTGGATCTGGCTCTAAAAGGCCAGTTCCTCTTGTTTATTATAGATGTAAACTTATTCCAGCTTTTATACTTTAAATCTTCTTGTGTAAACTCACCTCATTGAATGGGGTTTTTAATGAAAAGTCTTTTTTCTTTATTTTTTCGAGTGTGTCATGTTGAATGCTTCACTAACTGCAAAAAATAGCCTGCGAGCTTTTTATGAGCGAATTACTGCAGGTAAATAAACATTGAGTTAAATAACCAATCGGTTGCATTAATTCATCTTAAATGAATGAATTTGAGCATCAAAGTGCCTCAGCTAGTAATGCATCTTCAGGTCGTATGAAAGCAGTAACTATCAAGTTACGCAAGAGCCGCGAGTAATTGGTCGCGTACAAGTTGTGCCTTGAATAAGTTGAATGCTCAGACCGTGCTTGGCTAGCACCAATTCAAATACTCAGTGGGTAAGTAGGTGTGCCTGAGCTGAGACGAGGTCACATGCTTGGTGGGTGATTAAATGCGCCCAAGCCGAGACGAGTGCTCAGTGGGTGATTAGGTGTGCCCAGGCCGAGATGAGTGCTCAATGGATGATTAGGTACACCCTAGTTAAGATGAGGTCACATACTCGATGGGCGATCAGATACGCCTAGGCTGAGACGAGTGCTCAGTGGGTGATTAGGTGCACCCGACCTGAGATGAGGCCTTGTACTCGATGGGTGATTAGGTGTGCCCAGTCCAAGACAAGTGCTTAGTGGGCGATTAAGTATGCCCAATCTAAGACAAAATCACATGCTTGGTGGGCAATTAGGTGCTCCCAAGTCAAGACAAGTGCTCAGTGGGCAATTAGGTACGCCCAAGCTGAGACATTAAACAGGTTACATGAGGGCTATGCCTTTATTAGCACGAGTTGATCATGGTGTAGCTAGAAAGCCATAGTTCATTACTTGCGATCTACGATCTTGTAGGTCATTCAACATATTTTTTGTTTCATATGCAACTCTTTAGTTTCTACCAACAACATAATGATTACTATTTTCAGTGAATGTTTTTGCCAAGCTAGCGAGGACTTAATGCTGGCACATGCTGAGCTATTAGATTGTGGGTATTCAAAGAGTTCCTAGATCCAATGGTTAGGCCATGCATGATATAAATCGAGAAAATTCTTTTATCCTTTTCATTAGTCATTTGAAATTTGGGGCTTATAGACTCTTCGTTCTTGTCTTCTCTACCAGTTCTGTCATTGTTCATTACTATCCGTCACCTTTAGCATCCTTCTAGCCTATTGGGCTCATGGCTTAAGTTCCGTCCATCGAAAGCCAACTTTGCTCACATTTCAGACCTCTTTCTCTATTTAGTATGGTAAGCTTTCTTTTCCTGGTTCATGATTTTTGGGTTTTTGTTTTGAGGTTCATGCAAGTTTATTTGTCTATTGCTGAAAAAATCTAGAATGCTGGTCGAACTTGTTCACCAATGCCTTTCCTTTTGTTGTGTCCAGTTTATCTAGTTGGACTATCAGTAAGTGCTAGGGATTTTGACTGTTGTTTGAGTCTTTTATTAGTTTTTTAGGCTTTAGTGGCCCAATAGTTGGTAGGGTTTGGATCTTGGTGACTTGCGGCGTATATGACCTTTCACATAAGAGGACTTTTGTTAGGAGACTTTTTTTGAGTAAGGGTCGGTCTGCTTCTAGCGACTTGATCATTCCTTTTTTTTTTTTGTGTAGATGTCTCCTCCTCGTAGACACCACCGTCACCTAATAAGAATTGAAGATACTGAGTCTTTTGAAAGGAGCGAGGAGTTGCTCTATCTTGTAAGGGATGTGACTTCTCGAAGCGGTGAGGTCACCGAGGAGTTCGTAGCTCACCTCGAGCCCAATGGATTTGAAGCTTGCTTCCCCTTTACTCTTTATTTTTCAAGTGTCAAGTTCAGTGAGTTGGAAGGGATAGCTCAAGCATATCATTTCCTGAAGGGTTGCCATGTCCTTGCACCTTCTTGCAATGATCATGTTGTTCACCCTTCTTCAAAGTTTATAGCTATTAGTATTTAGCATCTCAGTGTTGGATTTAGGTTTCCGATTGCCCTCTACATAATTGATTTTTTGAACGAACTAAGACTTTTTCCTTTTCAGCTGACTCTAAATTCTTATTCTAGTTTGACTTCTTTAGCGCTCATCTTCTTAAGAACGACCTTGTAAACCTTTTGGCAAGAGTCCTTTCCAACCTTTATAATATCAAGAGCATCAGATCGCGAGAAGGGATCTACTACCTCTTAGCCCATCCATCTAAATATAAGAAAATTCTTCCTCAAGGGGACACTAAGGGGAAATCCAATATTGGGAATTATAAGACGCTGGTTCTACATTTCTTGTCCTTCCTTAAGCTAACTTCAAAACTTCTCATTTGTGTTAAGTCCCAGTAAGTGAGCTAAAAAGGTGTAGGTCAATCTTGGAACTTATTTCTTTGCTTGAAATCTGAGTTTTTCATTGTGTCTTTGGAGATGGAGCTGGGAAAGAGAGACCAGATCTAAGGGTGAGATAGATCAAGGTACTCAACCACTTCGCTATTTCTGAAGATTTTTGGAATGACCTCAAGTTTGATGAAGAGCTTCTGTGGGCATAGGGGCTTTCCCCTACTCTTAATGCCAAGCTTCTTGACAACTTGCTAGATATTGGATTTTATGGGGTCAGAGAGGTTGCTTTAGCAGATTTCAGGGAGCGCAATGATATGGAGAGACTTGATCTTACCAGATCTCCCCCTTCAGTTAGGTCAAGGCCTGACACTATTCCAACTTCTGCTCTAGTTAACCATCTTTCCTCCTTGGTGGCTATAAAGGAGATTTTGTTGGCACCAATCCATATTTCACAGTTGGGATCATTTGAGGCTGCGAGAGGGCCACTGAAGTCTCCTAACCGTAGGAAGAAAATCTTGGACAAGCCTCCTTCCAAAAAGTAGTGAATTGATAAAGGGAATGAGATCGTAGTTAGCTCAGAGGAGGAGTCTGAGGACACACTAGGGAACCTACCAGAGAACTTAGGCCCCAAGACATTGATATACTATGATTTTCTTTACAGACATGTGGACCATATTTTGGGAACCCACACTAAGGCATTGGAACAGGAGGAGATTTATGGTAGCACCTTGGCAAGCATAATAGTTTGCCATTGTTTACTGGTTGGTATCATTCATCGGTTCTTTTTTTTTTATTTATTATAATCCTTGGTAGTTGATCTAACCATTTCGATCTTTTCAGGGCACATTGGAAACAATAAAGTTAAGTGATGAGATTATGATCTGGGAAGAGGAGCGGGGGAAGCTTGAGAGCAATTTGGCTACTTTGACTATGGAAACGATAGAACTGAGGAAGGGATTGGAACGTGTTGAGGCCTAGTTACGAGGCGTTGAGGCTGTAAAAAGGGAGGCCAAGGACATGTTGCTTGGCAAAACGACCAGCTTGATCCCGAGGCTTCACAAAGCAGCTGATGATCTGAAGTAGTTGCAAAGCGAATTGGAAAGGATAGCGAAGCAGGTCAAGGTTATGGAGAAAAGGGAAGAGGCTGCCAGGGAAAGGGCAGCTCACACTGAGGACAGAGCCACCCAAGTTGAAGATAAGGCTGTAGGAGCTAAAAAGAAGATTGCCTGAGTCAAAAAGGAGGCTACCGCCATGGTCACATAGGCTGAGGATACAGTGATCTCTGACACCATTGATAACTTTGTATTTACATTGTGGCGAAAACATCCTAACAGATTTCATGTTCTTTGATGGAGACATTGAGGTAATTATTCCACGCTTTATAAAGGATGCAAAGGTGATTTTGGCTCCAGGTACAAAAGTTAGTGGTAGAGGTCCCCCTCCTCAAAATGACACTCAGATCGAAGGTAGTTCATTGGTCGAAAAAAGAGCCATGCCGAGAGCTAAAGAACAAATAATAGAGAGCTTGCCTGCACCCCATGCTGACTCTTCTACTCATCAAGATCCACCTATGCCTCTGACCTCTTCATAGATTATGTCAGTATGCCTTTGTTCTATACTCTTTTATTATTTTATGCTTTTAAACATATTCTGACTGGACAATCATCTATAACAACAGCTATTATTTTGTGATGAATCTTTCATAAGTTACTTATTTTGAGACGAATTTGCTGTTCATTTTGGTTGTTTAACTTTCTAGATTCCTGCCAAGTCACAATATTTGAGTATTCCATTAGGGAGTCATGGCTTTATGCCTGAATGCTTGGTAAGCAATGATATTTGTTACTACCAGGATGGCTAGCTGAGTTAGTAGCTTGAATGTAGTTTGAATGGGTTCAAGTCAAATTTATTTTGAGGTCGGCTTGCCATAAGAGTAATGTTCTGAAGATATGTAGGAGAGTACACATAGAATAGGAGATCTTTGGACATTTTTTTATTGAAATTCAAATAATGTACAAAATTATAGAGCTAAACCTGAACTTATTGATAATATGGCTGAAGGTGTTTAGTATTTCAGGCACAAAGGATTTTAGCTCCATCCACATTTGACAAGTGATAAGCTCCATTTCCTAACTTCTCCTTTATTATGAGTAGACCTTGCCAGTTTGATCCAAGCATCTTGTCACTAGCCTCGTGAGCTCCTGGCAAAATGAGGGGCAACATAAGATCACCTACCTTGTAGCTGTGAGCTCAGACCTTTCGATTATAATACCTTGTGACCCACTATTGATAGGTCACAACCCTAAGACATGTTAGATCCCTTACTTCTTCGACAAGGTCATGGTTTGCAGTGAGCAATTGGTTATTATCCTCCGGATTGAAAGTAGCCCTTTGATATGAAGTTACCTCAAACTCTGCTGGTATCATTGCTTCAAAACTGTAAACCATCGAGAAGAGAGTCTCCCTAGTAGTGTTGTGAGCTATAGTTCGATAAGCCCAAAGTACTTTTGGCAGCTCATCTACCCATGCTCCATTCTTTGCCTCCAGTTTAGTCTTCAAGATCTATTTAATGATCTTGTTAACAGCCTCGACTTGTCGGTTGGCTTGAGGATGGTCTACCATCGAGAAGCTTTTTACAATCTCAATGTTATTGCAGAACTCGATAAACTGCTCACTGGTGAATTAGGTTCTATTGTCTATTATAATCTATTAAGGAATCTCAAGCCTGTAGATAATATTATTCTAGATGAACTTTTTGATTTTTGAATAGGAGATTTCAACCAATTCTTTCGCCTCAGCCTACTTCGTGAAATATTTGACAACCACTACCACATGTTTGTAACTTCCATAGCCTATAGGGAGAGGCCCAATTAGATCGATCCCCTAAATTACAGAGGGCCAAGGGCTGACCATTTGCTGAAGGTGGGCTAGAGAAGCTCACAGAACCTTAGCAAACCTCCCACATTTATCACATCACCTAACAAGGTTAATTATATCTTGTTTCATGGTTGGCCAGTAGAACCCTGCTAGAGTGCCTTTTGAGCTAGAGACAACTCCCTAACATGGTTTCTACAATGATCAACATGAATTTCTTCAAAGATAGTGTCACAATCAAGGCCATCAATGCATCCGAGGAGTGAAGTTGAGAAATCGCTTCTGTAAAGCATATCATCGATGATGCAGTATCTAGTAGCTCAAGCTCGCATTTGATGTGCTTCCAGCTTGTCATCTGGTAGCTCACCATATCGTAAATATTTCAAAATTAGGCTCATCCACAAACCTTGTTTCACAACAGTTGCCATCATGACGTCTTTCTGTTCAATGCTTGGTGATGGAAGAGTTTCCACTAGGATTGAACCTGAGAAATCCACGTCTTTGGTTGTAGCCAAGTAAGCTAGTGCATCCATATAAGCGTTTTGAGCTCATGGGACTTGACTAATCTCATACTTCTAGAAATTGTTAAATAACTCTCGAACCTTCTGGAGGTAGATAGCTATCTTTGATCCCTTTGCCTGATACTTGCCTTTTTATGTGACAGACAACGAGATGAGAGTCACTAAATATCCTCAAGTTTTCATCTTATATTTCCCTTGCCAAGTGAAGTCCCATGAGCAACACCTCATATTTAGCTTCATTGTTGGTAGCTCCAAATTTAAATCTCAGTGCACAGAGGATTTTGTGTCCCTCCAAGCTCATTAAAAATATTCCTACCCCTGCCTTCTGCTCGCATGAGGACTCGTTAACATAAAGTTTCCACCATGGGACTTCTGAGGTCTCCATCTCCTTCTCTACAGGTCCAGTAAATTCTACAATGAAGTCTACTAAGGCCTGTCCTTTAATCATTGACCTCAGTTTATATTAGATGTCAAACTAGGCCAGCTCAATGGCCCACTTGAGTAAGTGAACTGAGGTGTCAGTCTTTTGTAGAGTTTGCTTTAATGGGTATTAGGTGAGCACCTTAATAGTATGCTTGAAAGTAAGGCCGTAATTTCCTAGAAGCTATCATAAGACAGTAAGCGAGCTTCTCCATAGGCGTATAATTCTCCTCCACGTTTAGTAACCTTTTCATCACATAATAAACTGGGAGTTGGACTCTATTTTCTTCTTGAACAAGAGCTGATGGCGTGCTGGGATTCTCCTAGGTAGATAACAAGCTTCTCACCTTCTAGTGGCTTAGATAGTAGTGGAGCTCGACCCATATATTCTTTCAAGTGCTGGAAAGTGGTCCTACACTCTTCAGTCCATTCAAACCATTTAGCCTTTCTTAGGACATTGAAAAATGGCATGCATCTATCTGTTGCCTTGAAAATGAATCTGCTTAATGCTGTAACCTGACTAGTTAGACTCTGCACGTCCTTAACACTGATTGGGGACCTCATCAGTGCCTTGATTTTTTTTAGGTTTGCTTCAATTCCCCTACTATTAACTATAAACCGGAGAAACTTTTCTGAGGGCACTCCAAACACATACTTAAGCGGATTCAATTTCATCTGGTACTTTCTCAAAATTTGAAACATCTTATTCAGGTCCTTCACATAATCCCTAACCTGTTTGGACTTTACGAGCATATCATCCACATAAACCTTCATGGTCTTCCCAATTTGTTCTTTGAACATCATATTCATCAGCCATTGGTAGGTTGCTCCTACATTTTTTAGCCTGAAAGGTATCACCTTATAGCAATATAATCCATGATCTATGATGAATGAGATGTGCTCCTCGTCCTGTGGCTCTATGGGTATTTGGTTGTACCTTAAGTAAGTGTCTATGAAGCTAAAGATTTGGTTCTCGGCTATTGCATCAATGAGCTAGTCAATTATGGGCAAAAGGAAGCTATTCTTCAGATAGGCTTTGTTGAGGTCAGTGAAATCAATGCATGTTTTCCATTTCCCATTTTTCTTTTTCACTATACATGATTAGCCACCCAGGTCGGATAGTGAGCCTCTCAGACAAACTTGTTAGCTAGGAGTTTGTCCACCTCCTCCTTTAGAGCAATAGATCACTTGGTAGCCAATGGCCTCCTCTTTTGATGAACTAGTTTATGGTGCGGATCAATATTTAGTTTGTGTGACATAATCTTAGGATTAATCCTCACCATATCTTTATGATTCCAAGCAAAAACATCTAGATTCACCCTAAGGAATTCGAAGAGCTCAGTCTTCACATCAGGAGGCAAGCTTTTTCCCAGCTTAAGGTACCTCTAAAGATCTACTTTGCTAACCTGTACGTCTTCAAGCTCCTCCACAGGGCCAGTTTCTTTATCAGTATCCAAGTCATGAGGGTCAAGATTATGATTGATCTATATCATGCTCAGGGCTCGAAACTCTCTGCCAGAGACTAGGTTAACCCTCTTTTGCCTTTCCCTAAGCTTAATAGCATCTTTATAATAATGTCGAGTTGTGTACTACTCACCTCGCACACATTGGACTCCACCGGGGGTTTGAGAACTATATAGTTAGCATCCTGGTGGATATAACCATGTCTAGATCATTCATTGCAGGATGCCCCACCACCACATTATACGCTGAAGGGCAATCAACAATTATGAAACCTGCCAGGATGATGGCTTGGTGCTCTGAGTTTCCTAAGGTGAGAGGAAGTTTGACCTACCCCACTAGATATCTCACATCCCCTGTGAAAGCAAAAAAGGGCTTTGGGGAAGATTCAAGTCACCTTCATTTAGTCCCATCTATTCATAGCACTTCTTATACATGACTTTGACTAAGCTACCAGTGTCCAACATGATCCTTCGCACTTCAACATTACTGATCTTGGCTTGGATGACAAGTGTATCATTGTGGGGGGGATTGAATCCCCTGTGCATCATTGTCTACAAAAGTGATGCATTAAAGGTGGTCTTGGCTTTCTTGGTGGGCCTTCCAAATTCACAACCCATAAAAAGGACATGGCCCGCACTTCACATATAATGCTCATATGACCCATGAGAAGCACCTGTGATGTGTGGTCCACCATGGATTGTAAAGATGGTCCTCACTACAGGTGTCTGTTCTTGCTTGACCTGCTGGGATGGCTACTACACTGGTTATTAGGAATGTTGAGGTTATTGTCCCATAGGTTGCACCACATAGTCCCTTAGGCGACCTCTTCTGATCAGGTCTTCAATATCATCCTTGAGTGACCTGCATTCAAAGGTATTATGCATAATGTCATTATGATAGGCACAAACCTATTAGCATCCTTGTACTTATGTGGGGTCCTTAGGGGTCTAGGCTGTTTGAAATACTCCCTGTGCTTCTTCGTTGTATATATCCTTTCTAGGGTATTGGAGAGGATACTATAAATGTCATGGCGACCTTGTGGTTAAGGTCACTTCCTCCTTACCTTCTTTGTAGGCTAGATATCAACGTCGCCATTCTGGCCCACTCTGTCTTTCTCGTAGTTGCTCCATTTTTTGTTTTGGTTGAAGGTGAAGCCACTCATCTTATTCCTTTGTCCTAGCCTTTTTGGATCAAAGGTTTCCTCCCATCTGATCTCTTTAGCCGCTTGCTTGTAGAATTCTCCCAGATCTCTTACTGATGATTTGTATATGCTTTCATACAACTTCCCATCTTTGTAAAGCCCCGCTGAGATCACTGTTAAAATGCTATCATCAGAAGGGGTTTCTATGTTGTTCACTTTGGAATGAAATCTTGTAATATAATTTTTCAATGATTCATCCTTCCATTGGAAAATTGTTGCAAGGTGGCAAGATGGTGCGAGTTACCTTCAGAGAGCCTTATATTGATCGATGAATCTATTTTGACACTCTTCCAAGCCACTAATGCTGCGGGCTGGAAGGTTTTTAAACCATACCTGGGGTACATCTCCAAGAGTAGCTGGGAAGACATGGCATTTGACCAAGGGATTAGTCATCTAAAGGTCCATTTGGATGTTGAAGGCATCCAAATGGTTGTACAGATCACTTCTACCATCATACAGTGGGATGGTAGGAACCTTGAATCTATAGGGGAGAGGCTTTGTCTCGATCTCCTTGGAAAATAGGGTCCTCTCCTTGTAGCGATCTGACTGATCCCGAGCTAAGGGACATTTCTCCAACCATTGTACCCTTTGCAATAGCTCATCCATCATTGAGTCCTGTGTTTCAAATTGTTAACCCTTGGTATTATCATGACCACATTCGAATCCTTGGTGTGATGCCGGCTCCCAAGTCGTTGACTTCCATCATGCTTGTGAACTCAACGATCCTGAGATTCAGGTCATGAGTTGGTGGAGCAAGCTGAGTTTGCTCATTAAGGTCCCTTTCTGGTTGGCCTCTTTTCTCAAATCAGTACTTCCTTTTGTGGCTCTCGATTTGTTATCCTAGTCACAGCAGCTTCGGCTTGTTTTTGGACCCCATGGGTGTGTGCTTGGGCTAGCGATGCAACTACGTTAGCAAGTCTCCTAATTGTATTTTTGAGTGCTTCCTGGCATCGATGCAATGCCTGTACACTATTAGTCTTCGAGGGGACAGAAGAAGTGCTTGCTGGGAATGAGTTTCCATCTTCCAGCGTGTTTCATTATTACTTTCTATGGCCACCTGGTTGATTAACAGCGGTTTCAGAGCTCCTGATTTTTATTCCTCTTGACATCTCAATTAGTTGGTGTGTCAACAAAAAAGCAATCTGTCCCACCGGGCATGCCAAAATATTGACAATTGATTTTGGTAATCAGTCAACCAAAGGTTCTAGAGACTAAACTACTGTGAAAGGCATAAAAAAGCAAGAAAACATCTAGAGTAAGAGAAAGGAAGAACAAGATGAACACAAAAGGTTTTTGACGTGGTTTGGCTAAAGTCAGTATGACCCCTACGTCCACGATGATCGTATTTTGCTTTTATGTGGTTGTTTTACTATTCAAACTAGCAGAACAGGAATACAAATATTTTCTCACTATTTTGGTAGAGTTTCTGCATATGTTTTTCACTCACCCCCTATTATAATGATTTTCTTTCCTATTTATAGAGGTAGAGAGTTTTACAAGTATAATTTGATAAATTACAAATATGTCTACTCAACTATATGGGGTAATAAATGCTAGACGGGCAATAAATGTTAGGTAAATCACTGTGAGATTGTTGATGGCTAATGTGTCAATTTTGGGGGCTGACTTGTCGATTGGGAATATGTACATTTAGGTGTTGATTGGCCTTCAGCATTCCATACTCATCCCCGGGGGAGCTCACTCGGTGGCTTGAGCTCATCTTGTGACCTGAGCTTGTGCTGGGCGAGCTGCCTGCAAGTCCAGCGACCTGGCTTCGAAGGGTATTGGGCCCTTCTTTGTTGGACCGGTCCATTGGGCCTTTGCCAGCTCATTCCGTCTTGGTCCAGATATACCCACAACAGGAATCAAGGTACTTTTGAAATTATTTAATTTGTACCATTTAGGTTTAAACAATCTTTAAAATCTATGACTTCTTAACTATCAAATTTTTTTTATTAATTTATCAATTAAATTCTTATTTGATTATACTTCAAAGAACTTTATTATAATATATAGTCAAATAATTTTTTTATTAATTTATCAATTGAATTCTTAATCAAATTGTTTATGTAAAACTAATTTACTAATATGATAATATTACCATTAACTTCTATTTTTCAAGACTATAAAATT
>JANHAO010019887.1:0-13056 GCA_026873985.1 Saraca asoca
ATAAATTGTTCTTCAACATCAAAACAAGTTTAGAGTGAGGATTTTCTTTAAACTAAACAATCTCACCCTTAAGGTTAACAGATGGGTTAAGTTAAATACTGATGGACAACTAGATATTAAATGGGGCCTCCAAGCATAATTCTGGTTTTACTACTTGTGCCTAGCTTAATAAGAAATGCCTTAGGTGGCTGGCCTATTGATTTATCTAAGAATCTTGGAATATGTAGCTCTTTTACTGCAAAGCTTTAGGGTGCTATTAAAGGCTTAGGGTTAGTGTGGAATAGGGGGCATAAGCACTTGGTGCTAGAATTTGATTTTTTGCTATTTATTAACACTTTCGAAGATAAGGATTTTGAGAATTGTAATTTTAGTCTTCTAATAAGATGCAAGTTGCTCTTGGAGCAAGATTGGATAATCCATTTCCAACATAGCTATAGGGAAGGCAATATCTATGTTGATTGATTGGCATCTTATGGCTTAACTCATGACCTTGGCCTTTGCATCTATGACAAGCCTCCTAAATATCTTAGTTGTTTTCTTCTTCATGATGGATTAGGGTTTCTACCCCTTGACTAGTGTTGTTGTAGTTTGTTTTTGTGTTTTTTTTCTTTCTTTAGGCTTTCAACCCTTTGCATTCACCTAAAAAAATTCATTAAGAATTTAGAAAACTCAACTTGCCAATCCTTGCAAGATAGACGCATTTACATCATAAGGATGGGTTTTGAGTGAAACCACTCTATTTGATATGTCTTGCACATCAACTACTTTATGATTTGTTTTTACCATTGAACCAAGTTCTTAAGATCACTAATCATGAGGATGGATATCCTTATAGGTAGGCTATATTATTTAGGCTTTCACCTCATCCCCTCAATATATATCTAGAACCTTTTGCTATAGCTATAAACTTTTCATTTCTCATTTACACAAAGGATCTAAGCATTTGTGGTAATTCACAATAGCTAGTTATTATTTTTCATGCACGATTTTTAAGTCACCAACCTATTTATTTCATTGACTCAATTATTCCTTCACAAATAATTTTCACAAATGGCGGAGTACTCAATAATTTCACATAGATAGTTTCATAGTTATCCACCATTGCCACTGAAATAGAAATATTTTCATTTTAGGAACTTATTAAATCATCATATGTGATCCAAATAATAACCTAGTAACATTGTACCTTTTTTTTTTGTACAATAGGAATGCCTACTTAAGTTTAGGCCAAAATGCATTTTTAGTCCCTTAACTTTCACTCAAGTTTTTTCTTGTCCCCTAAAAATCATTTTGAGCAATTTTGTCCCATAACTTATAGAAAGCATGCAATGTCATTTAAAATGCAAACTTCATCTAATTTAGTAATGAAAATTCCTACTTGGCATACAGCCTGACATCTTAGCTTATATAAAATAAATTGGATGCATAATAGAGAATTAAAACATACTAAAAAAGGAAAGTTAATTTGTTAGCCAGCCATTTTATAAAACATAAAAGAAAGTAAATTTATTTATTTATTAAAGGGAAAACAACATTTTGATGCTCTGTTACGTGTTTAAAATTTATTTTATGTCAACTAGGATGCTAGATAGTGAGTCATGTAAAATTTTTCATCTGTAAATGGGTTGCAATTTGATAGTGCTAGTACACCAAGAGGGGGTAAATTAACTTTAAAAATAATTTCAAGCCTCTTAAAAACTTTTCTAGTTGATTTTCATAAAGAGCAAATTGTAGTGAGCAAAGAGCAAATATTCAATAAAAGTGAAAATCAAAAAGAGCGAATATGCTTTGAAAACAACAAGTAAAAGAGCATGAAAATAAAGAGTAAGGTAAAAAAGATACAATGAATATATAAAGGTTTGATGGTCCAAAAGATATGCTTTTTTAGGTCTATTTCTCTCTTTCAAGGTCAATTGAGCATTTGAGAGTTATCCACTAGCAATTTGTTTATAGCCCTTTCACAACCACAACCACAACCACTTGATCTTTTAGGACTCAGGCAATCCCACTTTACCATTTGAGGATTTTCTAGCCTCATGCCAAGGCAACAATTCCCTACCGCTTAAGGATTATACAAGTGTTTCATTTACTCAATCCCAAGCTAGTGAATCATAAATACAATCAAAGATAAAAGAATTTCTAAACTGTCACTTAGAGTAAATATGCATATGAAGAACTATTTCTCTCAAGAATAACATAAGAAGATTAAAAGGGAAGCTTGAAGCTTAATATACTTTGGATTCTTAGTGTGCTTTCTTGATAAAGGAAGGCTTTTATTTATAGTAGAGGCCTTGGAGCAAACAACAAATGATATTCCAATAGAGATCTAACAAGGTTCTAGCTATTTTGGTGTTGTCAACTGGCTGACTATGTGTTGCCCACCTACAAAGAGCAAATCTGATAGCAGATGTTTGCTTTTTTCATGCACAGCTTGCTCTTTTTGAAGCTTTAACAGCTAGAATAGCTATTTTTCTGCATAATGAGGCTATATACACTCTAAAACACATTAATGCAGTAACAAATTAAAAAATATAGCTGTTATGTGATAGTTATAATGTTATGTCATTTTCACATTCCACAAAGAGTAGTTTGCTCTTTCTACCCAGTTTTTAAATTTTACTTAGGGAACAAGTTTTGGGATTAGTAAAACATGTTAAAAATATCAAGTTACCATGGGAAAACATCAGTATCATAGTTAAAGCACTAAGGTAACACTTTTAAGATCATTTTTTGATAACATTGAATAAAAATGACACTTAACAGGTCCTTTAACCAAGGTATATTAACTTGTGCAAAATACGCGAGACAGAACATCATCAAAACTCATAAACAATAGGAAATATTATACACAAGATAATTAGTGTCATAGTTAGCATTGTGAGTGATATTGTGTGTTTTCCAAAAGTTATACTAGTACAAAACGCAAAAATAACATCATTAAATAAATGTTAGATAAAAGGCAAATCAATGTATATATAGGCGTGATAGTATTTTTGTAAATATGAGAAAAATTACAATGTCAATTCCTATTAAACAACCGATGTCTAAACTCAACATCACATTTGCTGTTAGTTTGAGTTAATGGACTAATATACTTTTGCAATTATTTAATTTATACCATTTAGGTTTAAAGCATCTTTAAAGTATATGGATCCTTAACTATCAAATTTTTTTTATTAATTTATCAATTAAATTATTATTTGATTATACTTCGAAGAACCTTTTATAATACATAGTCAAATAATTTTTTTATTAATTTATCAATTGAATTAATTATTTATGTACAACTAATATACTAATATGACAATATTATAATTAATTTTCTATTTTCCAATACTATAGAATTGTAAAATTCTCTAATAATCATTAATTTCTTCCATTTTACCAAAACAACAGGAATAATCAAAATAAATCTGACACATTTCTAATGGGCACCTAGTGCTGGAATTTTAATTTTTGTTGCTTGTTAACACTCTCAAGCATAACAATTTTGTGAATTATAATTCTAGTCTTCTGATGAGATGTAAGTTGCTCTTGGTGCAAGACTGGATTGTCCATTTCCAACATAGCTATAGGGAAGGCAATATCAGTGTCAACTGGTTGGCAGCTTATGGGTTAACTTATGACCTTGGCCTTTGCATCTATGACAAGCCTCCTGAAGATCTTAGTTCTTTTCTTCTTTATGATACAATTGGGGTTTTTACCCTTGAACTGGTGTTGTTGCAGTATGCTTCTATGTTTTTTTTTTTCTTTCTTTAGGCTTTCAACCCTTGTATTCACCTAAAAAAATTTATTAAGATTTTAGAACTCAACTTCCCAATCTTTGCAAGATAGATGCATTTACATAACAGGGATGGATTTTGAGTGAAATCACTCTATTTAATGTTTCTTACACATCAAACTACTCTGTGATTTGCTCTTCCCATTGAACGAAGTTCTTAGGATCACTAATTACAAGGATGGATATCCTTATAGGCAGTCTATATTATTTAGGCTTTCACCTGATCCCCTCGATGTACATTTAGGTCCTTTGGCTATAGCTATAAACTCTTCATTTCTCATTTACACAAAGGATCTAGGTATTTGTGGTAATTCACAATAGTAGGATATTATTTTTCATGCACAAATTTTGAGTCACCCACCTATTTATCTGATTGACTCAATTATTCCTTCATGAATAATTTTTACAAATGGTGGAATATTCAATAATTTTACATAGATAATTTCATAATTATCCACCATTGCCAATGAAATACAAATATTTCATTTTAGGAGCTTATTAAATCATCATATGTGATCCAAAAAATAACTCGATACCATTATACCTTTTTTTTTTGGTACAATAGGAATGCCTATTAAAATTTAGGCCAAAATGCATTTTTGATTCATTAACTTTCACTCAACTTTTATGTTGTCCCCTAGGAATTATTTTGAGCAATTTTGCCTTATAAATTTTGAAAAGCATGTAATGTCATTTAAGATGCTAACTCCATTCAATTTAGTAATGGAAATTCCAACTTAGCACACAGCCTAGCATTCTAATTGATAGAAAATAAATTGGATGCGTAATGGAGGGCTAAAACATACTAAAGGGTGGAAAGTTAATCTATTAACCAACCATTTTAGAAAACATAAAAGAAAGTAAATTTATTTATTTTTGAGAGGGAAAATAACATTTTGGTGCACTATTACATATTCAAAATTCATTTTATGTTAGCTAAGATACTGGATAGCAAGTCACGTAAGAATTTCCATTTGTAAATTGGATGTAGTTTGATAGTGCTAATAGACCAATAGGGGGTGAATTGGCTTTAAAAACAATTTCAAGCTTTTTAAAAACTTTCCTGGTTGATTTTTGGAATGAGCAAATTGTAGTGAGCAAAGAGAAAATATTTAATAAAAGTGCAAATCAAAAAGAGCAAATATGCTTTGAAAACAGCAAGTAAAAGAGCATGAAAATAAAGAGTAGGATAAAAAGATACAATCAATATATAGAGGTTTGATGGTCCAAAAGGCATGCCTTTTTAGGTCTACTTCTCTCTTTCAAGGTCAATTGAGCATTTGAGAGTTATTCACTAACAATCTATCTATAGCCCTTTGACAACCACAACCACTTGATCTTTTAGGTCTCAAGCAATCCCACCTCACCATCCGAGGATTTTCCAACCTCACATTAAAGCAACAATTCCCTACCACTTAAGGATTATACAAGTGTTTCATTCGCTTAATCCTAAGCTAGTTAATCACAAATACTATTAAAGAAAAAAGAATTTTCTAAACTCTCACTTAGATTTGATATGCATATGAAGAATAATTTCTCTTGAGAATAACACAAGAAGATTAGAAGACAAGCTTGAAGCTCAATATGATATGGATTCTTGGTGTGCTTTCTTATTAAAGAGAAGGCTCCTATTTATAGTAAAGGCCTTGAAACAAAGAGCCAAGGGTATTCTAGCAGAGATCTAGCAGGGTTCCAACTATCTTGAAGCTGTCAAATGGCTATCTGTGTGCTGCCTAACTATAAAGAATAAATGAGATTGCATATACTTACTTTTTTATGCTCAACTTACTCTTTCTAAAACTTTAACAACTAGAACAACCTTTTTTTTTTTTTGCATAATTAGGCTGTATACATTTTGAAACACATTAGTGTAGCAATAAATTCAAAAATATAGTTGTTGTGTGATTGTTATAATGTTATGTCATTTTCAAATTCCACAAAGTGTAGTTCATTCTTTCTACTTAGTTTTTAAATTTCCTTAGAGAACAAGTTTTGAGATAAGTAAAATAGGTTAAAAATATCAAGTTACCATGGTAAAACATCATTATCACAGTTGAATCACTAAGGTAACACTTTTAACATGATTTTCAACAAGATTAATTAAAAAAAACACTTGACAAAACCTTTAACCAAGACATTTTAACTTATGCAAAATACACAAGATAGATCATCATAAAAGTCATAAACAATAGGAAATATTATACATAAGATAATCAATATCATAGTTAGTGTTGTAAGTGATATTGTATGCTTTCCAAAAGTTACACTACTACAAAATACAGAAATAATATTGTTAAATAGATGTTAAATGAAAGGTAAACTGACATCTATATAGGCATGGTAGTGTTTTTGTAACTATGAGGAAAATTATAACTTCAGTTCCTATTAAACAACTAACATTTAAACTTAATATCACGTTTGATGTTGGTTTGAGATAAGGAATCGGCGTGCACTTACAATTATTTAATTTATACCATTTAGGTTTAAAGTATCTTTAAAATCTATGGCTCCTCAATTGTCAAATTTTTTTTTACTAATTTATCAATTAAATTATTATTTGATTATACTTCAAATAACTTTTTATAATATGTAGTTAATTAATTTTTTTATTAATTTATCAATTGAATCAATGCATATTGTTTATGTGTAACTAATTTATTGATATGATAATATTATAATTAATTTTTCATTTTCCAAGACTATGGAATTGTAAAATTCTCTAATGATCATTAATTTCTTCCATTTTACTATGACAACAAGAATAATCGAAATAAATTTGACGCATGTATATTCTATTATATAAAGAGACGTATCTTATACATTAATTTTTTTAATAACCAACATAGATAGACAAAATAATTAAAAAAAACATAGGGTATATGTAGAGTTGTGGATTAGACATCAATTTTCAATTAGGAACCAGCATACATATATAATATTACACATTGATTTCAACATAAATAAATAATGTCTAAAGTCTCCTTACATTATAGAAAACCAATGCATCCCTTTAACTCTCATTAACCAATATGCTGCTTACTTGGGAAGATGAGTTTAAAAATGGGGCATAGGAATTCCATTCTATAACTTAAATATATTTGGAGTGATTGTTTAAGTCATGGAATTCTTGGGCCTCACTTTTCAAACTCCTTTTCCTAAGTAAGCAATATGCCGATAGGGGCAATAATTACAGGCATTGTTACTTAGTATCATTCTGCTTAAGCTTGCTTTAAAGTTTTATAGTTTATTTTACCATTTTTTCTCTTTTTTTGATTAGTTTGTTTATAAATGATTAATTTCTATTTCCTTTTTGCCATTAATCCTTTAAACAAGAGAACAATGGATGCACTTAATGTGTTTCTATTATCTTGTAGTCTAATTTTGATATATGTATTGTGTTTTGTTATTATATCCTATAAGCTTCAACAATTTAATGTTGGTTTGTTACAAGCAACCCAAAAGCTTGATTCAACAATAATATTTTTATTGCAAGTAATGGCATAACACAACGCTTCAATAATAATGTTGTTTTCTTGCATGCTTTTCTAGCAATAGTCACTTTTAAAGCTAGACTTTTCATTCAACATTTTTGTTCTATCTTATCCCAATGCTCTTTCTTATGCTTATATAAAAATGTAACTTGATGTAGGTTTTTGTTCCAATTTCTTTTTGATGTTTTTGAAAAAATGTAATTGAGAGCCGGTTTATGTAATTTAATAAAAAAAATTAATAAAAACAACGTTGATTTTTAACATAAATCAATGTCTTTAACACAATTTGAAGAATTGTAGCTAGCAGTAGGTTTCTATAAATATGTAACTTGCAATAGGTTTCCTTTTTTTTTTTTAAATTAATAGTAAAGACATTGGTTTTTTTAACAAAAAATGATGTCTTTAACACAATGCGAAGAAAATTTTGAAATAATTAAATATTATTTAATGGAAAAAATAATTCAAATATTTAAATGTTATTTAATAGACAAAATTTTTTAAAAAATAGTTAGCCTTGGGCAAATTATGTGTGAAAATGTAATAATATTATTATCCAAAAAACAAAATGGATAAAATTAATTCAAACAAAAATTATCTTGTACAAAAATTAAGGTGTTGCTTTGAGATGTATGGATATGTGATTTGATGCATGTATGTCTATTTTGCAGTATTTTGTAGATATCAATCCTTACACTCAAGTTGAAATTAAGCAAATTTGAGATTAGTGGGCTAGGTTTCTCCTACGATATTTCGATGAAGATCAATAAGAAACTTGTAATGTAT
This sequence comes from Saraca asoca, assembly GCA_026873985.1. NCBI lineage: Eukaryota > Viridiplantae > Streptophyta > Magnoliopsida > Fabales > Fabaceae > Saraca > Saraca asoca. The sequence goes on from JANHAO010019887.1 coordinate 8,056, forward strand.
TAATGTATTGTCTATTTTGCAATACTTTGGATATATTGGTTGATTATAATGTATATTTGTTTTGTTATATTGTAATCCTGTATTGTAAAGTTGTAATGAATTAGTCTCTTTTTTTTTAAAAAAAAATTAGTTAAGATAAACGACATCAAGTTTTTTTTTTTTTTTAAAAAAAACAATGTTGTTAATGATTTACATGTCGATTGCAATATAATAACCAATGTCTAAAATGAAAATTATGACATATAATATTATATGTCTATTTTTTTTAAAAGACTAGTTTAGAGAAACAACATTAATCTTTAGAGAAAATCAAAGTCTAAAGTAGAGAAACAATGCCCTTTTTTTAAGGAAAACCAACATAAGTCTTCTCACATTTTAATTAGATGTCATATTAGAGATTTTTTTTTTAAATACGAGTTAAGAGAAATGACATTGGAGTTTTAATAAAAATCGACGTCTAAAGTTTTCACACATTTAAAATAGAGTTATATATTACATACTAATATATTAGAGATCTTTTTTTTGTTAAAACTTGAATTGTTTTGCCTAATTTTATTTATGAAGAAAATTTATTCTCTGATCATTAATCTTTTCTATTCAAAATCAAAAAAATTTCATTTTACTGATACTATAGAATATTTCAAGAATTTAAATACTATTAAATTAAACAAAATAATTCAAGAATTTAAACATTATTTAATGGACAAAAATATTTCAAAAAATAATTAGCCTTTGAGCAAGTTATTGTAATATATTATCTAAGAAAATAAAATAGATAATGATAATTCAAAATAAATGATATAAGGTGGTGGGAATATTCACATGTATCGATTTTGACTAAACGACTGATGTTGAACATCTTCTATTAATATAGAAGTTTTCGCACATCTAATTGTCACTTTTGCTCTTTTTTAGCTTTGTTATCATAGTTCTCTCCCTCACCATCTCTAGCAATTCGAAGGCATTTTCACTCTTCGTCTCTTGATAGTTTGAACTAATCTTCTTTGTCTCACTCTGTCTCTATTTCTAGGTAATAGTTGCTTTTCTTTTTGAATTTTATTATAGTTAGAATTCAAAAATGCCCTAATGCATTTCTAGCATAGGACATAACTAACTTGTTTTCTAACATGTTGGGGATTATAAATTTGTAATAGAAGTTAAACATTGCCATGTTTTTTAATTTGTAATAGAAGTGGTCTGTAGTTCTTCAAGGGAAGAGACAAATTGCTGATAATTGGGATGTAGAACGGATAAATAATGATATTAAGAAGACCATTCCTTTTTCTTTAGGACTACCTCCGATGAATGATGAAGACAAGTTGGAGGAGTTTTACTTGCGAGATGATCATGGTGAATGATTTGAGTTGAAGATTCTTTTAGAGAAAAATTAGGAAAAATTAAAGATAATTAATTGTGTTTATTGACAATTATATAATTTTTAGTTTAGATGCTTATACTTAATATATTATATGTTTATTGTATATGAGCAACTAACTATATAATTTTTAGTTTAGATGCTTATACTTAATTATGTGTTTATTAAAATTAAGATGGTTTGATAATAAAACTATTTAATTTTAGTATAATAGAAACTGCCCTAGGAAGGAATTCAGTCATCTGGTAATAATATACAATCTATATAGGCTCTTAAATGGTTTGCTTATATGAAATACACATATCATTTTGTTAATTTCCTAAAACAAAATTCTATCTTTTAGGCAAATTGACTCTCAAGAATTGTATATATAAAAATGTAGCTTGGATTTATGTGGATGAACATAGCAACACTTGAAATTTCTTACCTGAAGCTCTCACCAATGTTAGAAATTACATCACAAGAGAAGGTATAACTAATGGAGAACTACAATTGAGTGAATTTAGTCAGAAAGTATGTAAATAATTATTATATATAGACTTGCTGTCAATTTGGCATGTTTTGATTTTGATTTAGTTTTGTAATGTCTTATGTTTTTTGTTGATCCAATAAAATGTTTGATGTTGAAATTGGGATTGTATTGGATGATTGTAAATTTTGATTCAATGGTTATTTATGCTAAAATGTAAATAGTAGTAGGTTTATGTAAAAATGTAGCTAGTAGTAGGTTTCTATAAAAAAATATAGCTAGAAGCCTTTTTTTTTTTAAAAGAAAAGACGTCAGGTTTTATAGAGAACCAATGCTTTTGTTTTCCACTAATGACATTGGTTATTATAAAAAAAACAACGTCTTTAGTGGTTATTATTACTTAAGAAAAGACTAGGTTATTTTTAAAGACCGACATCTTTAGTGGTTAAGAAAAAATGTCAGTCTATGATAGAAACCAACATTTTTAATGGAAAAAAGATGTCGGTTATTTATAAAAAACTGACATGTAAAAGTTTTTTTTCAAATAAAAAGATATTGGTTGTATATTAGAAATCGACGTTGTTTTCTTTTTTACATGTTGATTAAAAAACTTATGTGAAAGTTAAGAGATTAAAAATACATGACAAAAATGCATTTTTGGTCCCCAAACTTTCACTGAAGTTTTAATCTTATCTCCTAAGTTTATTTGAAGCAAATTTACCCTTTAACTTATAAAAAACATGCAATGATACTCATTAACTTAACTCCATTTGATTTTTTAACGAGGTATACACATGACATCTTACATGACTAAAAGTGACTTTATGTGCTTACATGTTTTTTTCCTTTTTTTTTTCTTTCTCATCTTTTTTCCTATGAACTGCATAGAGAAAGAATGAGTCACTAAAACACTGCACTGCACTGCACTTTCACTCTTCTTTAATTCATATTTTGACACAACACATCAAGCACAAATCATCCTTTCATGCACATGGCAAAGTAATGCATCCATTACAGTTTAACAATTAACCATCATAAACCTCAACTAACTATCTAACCAACTAGTCTAACCAATTGGTAAGCCAACTTCAACAACATGTTAATTTGAATTATTATACAACATAATAAGTTTCCTATTGGCATGTAATCATAGAGAAGAAACTTTTCATCGTTGTTAAAATAGTAAGTCTTGAGAGAGATTGAACTCTCATGACTCATTCCTTGTCATTGTTGTTGTGTTGAGTGGGGGAGAGAGAGGAAAATAAGTTGGTGACAATGAGGATAAAGAAGAAATAGGGAGAGATTTCAAGAAAAATGAAAGATAAGGGGAGAGAAAAAAGAAAGGAAAAAGAAAAGAAATAAAGAAAAAAATCATGTAAGTCCATAGGGGCACTTTTATCTACGTAGGATATCATATATGCAACTCTGTTAAAAAATCAAATAGAGTTACACTAACAAGTAACATTACATGTTTTTGAAAAGTTAGGGGGTAAATTTGCTTTAAGTAAAATTTAGTGTATAAGATAAAAACTTCAGCAAAAATTAGGGAATCAAAAGTAATTTTTTGCCAAAATGCATTTTAGCCAAAACTTATAATTAGCATTTCTTCTTTTCTACATGAGATCACTACAAAAAAAAATATGAATTTAGTAGCAGTTAACACAATTTGTGATAGTTTCCACAACAGCAGTAGATTCATTGGTCGGAAAGTATTAACGATGGTTATTTTTAACTTAACGGTAGTTGCTGTAACTACTGGAGATTTTGTACATAGTTAACGACAGTTTTGTAACCACTAGAACTATTGTACATAATGGTGGTTTTTTCTGAATTTAGCGGTGATTTTCCAGAAGATAGGGAAATTTTTTTTTTACTTTTTATGGCGGTTTCCTATCCATTTAGCGGTAGTTTTTGGAGAAATTTTTTTTAAAAAAATTATTTTTTGCGATAGTTTCTCATGCGTTTAGTGGAGGTTTTTTCAATTTTTTTAAAAAATAATTTTGCAATGCTTTTTTTTGGTTATAGCGATAGTTTTCTAAAGATTTTTTCCGAAAAAATCGCCACCAAATATGGTGTTTCAGATTTTTTTCTTTTATTGTTTCTCTATCCTAATTTTTCCTTCATTTATTACCCTGCTAAAAGAATAATTTATAATAAATACATACATTTTAAAGAAATGAAATTGAATACAAATTTTGTATTAATAATAAATATTTAAACATTAATTTGTCAAACTCTAGAATTCAACATCCCTATACATAATTTTACAATCTACGGGTCTAAATCAAATAAATCAAAGTAGTGAGTCACGACTATCATAGAAAGAGAGCCTTGCATCTATGACATGTCCACTTTTTACATCTGGTGGTTGTAAAATAAAATTAAAGGAAGTTATTATACTATCCTTAAAAATCATTCATATATAACCTATGACTTGATCACACCAAGACAACAAAAAAAATAGCCACATTATTGTTTTCAGAGAGTAAAAGTGAAAGTAAAACTAACATTATTGTTTTCAGCCACATTCACTTATACCTATGATTTGATCATACTAATACAACAGAAAATATAGTAGCAAATACAACAAAATATAATAGCAAATATAGCATAATACAATGGCAAATACAACAACAAATACAACAGAATATAGCAAATTCAGGATGTCTCATTAAACCATTATTATTAGTCCCCATAGCATGCCACTTCATGTGTTCTGCAGTTTTAGATGACATGAATAATCTTTGCAAATGTGGCTTGAGTGAAAAGTAACATAACAATTTTGTAGGAATTTTCTTCCCCTTCTTTCTACCTCGGGTGTAGCCCTTCCATTGTTGCTGCCCTTTGGTTTCCATCTAGAGGTATGACATCTTTCGCACTCTTGTTTATTTGTATCATCTCCCTAATAAAGCATGCAATCATTTGGACATGCATGTATTTTCATGTAGTTGAGTTCAAGCTTGTAAAATGATTTTTTGAGCCTCATAGAAAGATTCAGGAATCTTTGCATGGGCAAATGCATCATGCAACAACTCGAATATCATAGACATTGCTTTATTGGTAATCCTACATAAGCACTTGATGTGATAGAGCTTGACTATAAAAGAGAGCTTTGAATACTTGGAACACCCTTCATACAATTCCTGATTTCCATCTC
>JANHAO010019888.1:0-13045 GCA_026873985.1 Saraca asoca
CGCTTTGTTTACCCGTAATCAGTGACTTTTCCAGTTTCTTCTTCGCCATTTGCTTGCAGGATGCTATTCGGCTCTCTAAGCCACGGAAAGAGTCCAGTTTCTGCAACACATCTAGAGCTATTTTTTCGACAAGTTCAGCCTCCACCCTGTTGTTTTACATAGAAAATGAAAGAATTAATTGATTATTTAGTTAAGAATTTGAACGTTGATGGTCTAGAATTACCTATTAACCAAGCAATCCCAGCCAGAGTGATTGGCTGCCTCTCCCAATGCAAGTCTCCATTCCAGCACTTTGTTCATGTTGTTTTTGTAGTGTTCCTCATGCTCAGCAAATGCATCCGCAAAAATGCCGGTCTGATTCCGCACATGAGTCGGATCTATATAATAGAACACGGGCACTATTTTTTGCTGATTTTTCAACTTGCATTCCATTATTTTCACAAGTTCATCCAAACACCATCTAGAAGTAGCATAGTTTTTCGAGAAAACGATCACGGAAACCTTTGCTCCCTCAATCGCTCTAAGAAGCGTGGGCGATATTTCATCGCCTCTCTCGATTTCGTCGTCGATGTAAGTTTTGATCTTTAGCCTGCGCAGAGCAGCATAAAGATGGCTTGTAAAATTGTAGCGTGTATCTTGGCCTCTGAAACTGATGAAAACATCGTAGTTTTCTTGAGAAGTTTCAGGGGCAGGAGGAGCTGAAGTGGATCGTTCCATATGGGTTGCCAAATCTGGCATTTTGGCACCGGAAGAATCAAATTCCTGTGAATTTGAATTCCTGGGGAACATTATGCGGAAGCTGTAAAATGAAATGAAAGAGGAAACAGAGGGAGGAGAGGGAATGGAAATTTTGATTTTGCTGGTTGCTTTCTTGTGCCTTCTTTGTTATAAAGATCTATAAGGAATCCTATGATCAGTTTCTGGCAATGAAGTCAAAGTTGTAGTGCCGGAAATGATTTGCTTCCCAATCTTCTTCAACTTGAAGAAAAGGAAGTCAATTTCACAGTGGTTTTGAAATTATAGGAGGTTACAAGTAGATAATGTTAGCCTAGATATCCTAACTACACCTTTTCTTTAGTTTTAATGATTGAAAAATAATTTTAAAAAAATACTTTTGTTAATATCATAAGTTGACTTTATTTTTTTAAATGTTCATCTATTCTATAGGATTTAAAGTTGATCAAAACTTGATTAAAAGATCAACCTTAGTATTAAATTTTTATTTGATTTTTTAAGATTTTTTGTATTTAAAATCTTATTCAAATTGCTCAATTATATATTCTAAAGTAACTTACAGTGAAGTAAAATAAGTCACTTTAAAATGAATGTTCAATCAAAAGTTTTCAAACAAATTTTTACATTTTCTTTAATAAGTTAAACTTTTATAAAAATTATTTTTTCACTCTATGAATCGATTTATTACTGGGAAACTTGTGAAATGAACTTGAATCGATTCACCAATTAATTCATGAAAAAAAATTTTCTTATCAAAGATTTGAAACTTTTCCGAATTGATTCATCAATTAATTTAGTGATGGATATTCACTGGATCTGAATCGATTCATAAATCGATTAGTTAGTTAGAAGTTTGTTATAACTGCCATGAATTAATTCACGAATTAATTCAAAGACTGAAAATTAGTTCTTTTTATTTCAACTATAAATAGATCAAACTCTTCTTTTTTTAGAGAATGTTTTTCATATTCAGTACGATAGAAAAAGAGAAAAACACAGTGCTCTCACCTGATATTCATCAACTCACTTGGATTGAATGATTTAATCAAATCTTGAATAATCTGAAAGAGATTTTTGCATAGCTAATTAAGATTTACATCTCAATTCTACAATATTGTATTTCTAAACTCTGTCTTGGTTATTTCTTTAGATTTCTGGAGTTAGAAATCTGGATACAAAGGAAAAGGTTGATTTTTCCTTTGCATCCTTCTAAAATTATGAGGTTATTGCAATTTATAGTAGGTACATTGAATTCTTGTTAGATCTTCATAGTTGTGAGGTTGATCATAGTTAATTGGAGATTTAGAATTTTTGTATCTTAGGTATTATAAGAGCCTATACAAATTCTTGTCATAAAACTAGTCAATAGGAGCCCTGCTAAATTTCCATGCTTATTAATAAAAGTGATCATACGATTGAATATTGATCCAGTAGAGTATACTTGAATTGCAGTTTTAATTCAAGTTGAACCACTTAAAAAATCTGTGTATCAATTCTTTAATTTCTGCATTTATATTCTTGCAAAGTTAAAAAATTTATAATTCTAAATTCTGGATAATTACTACGTAAATTTTGTTTTAAATTTCTATTGTATTAAATTTTGTTTAATTCTGGTTCTGCATCTAATGCTGAAATCTATTTTCTGCTAATTCATTTAATTGACAAATAAATTGTTAACTACATAATCTGATACAAGAAAGTTTTCTATTATGCATACTAATTAAAGTTAACAATTACATTACAAATTTGATTTAGCTGATAAAGTAATTTAGATTTATAAAGAGTATAAATTTTCCCAATAGGAATAAGGGAAAGATGTTAGTTATTATTTAGCTATCTGCTCTGATACCAACAGTTGGTATCAAAGCTTTGCCTTTTGATACTCTTTTAGTTTAGAGAAAATATGGATTCTAGCTTTACTTTCTTACCAGAATGCTCTCCTATGCATAAACCCTTAGGATTTAATGGTGAACACTACACATACTGGAAATAGAAAATTAGGGATTTCATAGAGGCTACAGACATATACATATGGGATTTAGTTGAAGAAGGTTATGAACCACCTATGACACTGCTAAATGGAAACCACAGCCTAAGCCTAAATCATTGTGGACTAAAGAAGAGAGAAAAAGACATTTACTTGCATCCAATGTAAAATGGACAATTTTTAATTCTTTATCACCAAATGAGTATGAGAGGATCTCTAACTATGTTACTGCTAAAGAGATTTAGGATACCTTAGAAATTGCACACATAGGCATTACACAAGTCAAGGCATCAAAGGTGCATGTTCTAGTATCATAATATGAAATGATAAATGATGGAGGAAGGTGAGTTAATAAAAGATTTGATTTAAAGGTTCACAGCAATCACTAACCATCTAATGTTGCTTGACAGAAAATTTGAGAATGCTAACTTGGTTTATAAGGTTTTAAGATCATTAACTGAAGAGTAGCAACCCAAAGTGATAGCCATCAAGGAATTACTGAAGATGGGCATACCAACTATCCAGAAACTTTTTGGAAATTTAGAAGAACACCAGTTGGAACTCAAAAGATACAAGAGAAACAGAGATGATAAAAAGAAAAAGACACTGGCCTTGAAAGCTTCAAACATACTTGATTCAGATGAAGATCAATCTGAAAATGATGAAGTTGTAGATGAAAAAGAAGAAATGGCTTTCATCAGTTAGAAGTTACAGAGGATTTTGAAAGAAAAGAGGAATAGAGAGAAAAAGAAAGATGCTGTTCCACCACTAAAATGAAAGCAGAGTAAACATGACCAAGGAAGTACATCAAATACAACACCAACCTATTTTGAATGTAAAAATCCTGGATAAATAAAGCCAGACTATCTAGTCTATTTGAAGTAGGGGTGTCAAAACGGGGTCGGGGCAGGCCTCAACCCGCCACCAAACAGGGTTGGGCAGGCTGAAAAAATCTCAACTCAACCCAAACCATTTACATGGCGGGGCGGGCCAACCTAACAAGCCTAACCCATTTTGACAACTCTATCCTAAGTAAAACTATCAAAATAGGCCGGCTCGCCCCGACTCATTGTCATGATTTACTTCAACCCGCCACTAAACAGGGTAGGGCAAGCTGAGAAAATCTCAACCCAACCTAACTCATTTGCATGGCGGGACGGGCTAACCCGATGGGCCCAACCCATTTTGACAACTCTAATTTGAAAAAACCACTTAAGAGTGAAAGAAAAAAGAGAAAACAAGCATCAAGAAAAGGGAATTTAGCTTTTAGGAAGATAGGGATGCTAATTCAATTGAAAATGAGATAATAGATGAAGAAACACATCTTTGTCTTATGGCTAGATTTGATGAAGATGTTTAGGGATTTCAATATCCATCCTATTCTTGTGGTACATATATTAATGATTCAGATAATGAAATTGAAAATGATTCTAATGTTGATGATTTGTATGTTGAGATGAATGATTTACTAGTCAAGACTAGGAAAGACCGAAAGCAAGTTAAAAGTGAAAAAGAAAATAGGGATTTAAATGTTTTAGTTAAGAAATTGAATGAAAGAAAGGCATGTGATCAGTGTAAGTCATATAGGTCTGAAATAGCTACACTGACAAAATCACTACAAGGATTCACTGCTAGTAATAGAAGATTCAATGATATTCTAGAAAGTCAAAAACAAGTTCGGAATAAATTTGGATTAGGATATGATCAGTCTAAATTCAAAAGGAATTCTACATACATTACATGTTATTATCGTAACCATAAATGACATCATATAAAATATTGTCTATATAGAAATGGCACATATATCTTGAAACCAAAAGAAAAGATGGTTTAGTTAACTAAGAGATATATTGCTGATTTTACTAAAAAGTTTGGACCTAAGTTCAACTGGGTACCACAAAAGCAAATATAAGTTTTTGTTTTGCAAATATGGAGACAAAATGCTAAAAGGTAGAGTGAAGTTGTTTTGTCACAAACTGTTATGATGGTAATATTTAGAAACTGGATCATATGAAGACTTGAAACTTTTTAGAAAAAATTTTTATATTTGAGATTATATCTTATACTGCAATTACTAACTTAGGCATCGGAGATATCCCTAGGTTTGTTTTGTAGGTACTTGAAGTGAAGATTGAGTTTTAATAGTATTAAGTTCAGTGTTACTAGTAAATACATTACTTTAAACTGTTATAGAACAAAATTGCATGAAAAATTATCTTCAGGATTGCTTGAATCGATTCACAAATTGATTAGAATTTTTCCAAGTTTCTCAAGAGTTTCTGAATCGATTCCAAGTTCGATTCATAATCAAACTTTTTTAAGAATTGATTTAAGAATCGATTCACAAAATTTGTAATCTTTCAGGAACTTTGAAATTTTCTAAAAACCTTTTATGTACCACTTTGAATCGATTCAACAATTGATTCACCTTTAAAATAATCAATTATAGAATCGATTCAACACAATAATCCTAACATACAATTTCATAACACAATCAATTCCAAAATCAATTCAACATTCTAAAACTTACACTTGAATTGATTCATAACATGTAAAAATGCACTATGAATCAATTATCGAATTGATTCACAACCTGATTTCTATATATATCAAATCAATTTTAACCTTGTTTAACAGTAACCCATTTTTGAACCACTAAAAACTCTCAAATTCTCTCACCCAAATCTCAAAACTAAATAGTTTTTACTCAAATTTCTTTCATGAAATTGTTAGAAGCACCAAATCTATCAATTCTCACAGATCAATTTCTTCAAAACAGTTCAAAATTACTCAATCCCAATTTCACACCCTAAAACCCTAACTCAAGAAAATGTCAAAACGCATCAAACTTGCAATCTCAAAGAAGAAGGACAAGGATATAGGCAAGTCCACAACACAAGTAGGAGAGAAAACACATTTTAAATTACAAAGTGAGTATGCTAATTTCCTACAGTTATCAAATAGGAAAATAGAGATCCTTAAGTGTTTTAGTGAGAAATTACTAGAAACTACACATTTGCTTGTTCTGTTAGCTAAATATAAATTAGACAAATTTTTGACATACAAGACTATTGCCTATCCTAGATTAGTTAAAATGTTCTATGCAAATTTAGCAGTTGCTAATGATAAGTTATCATGTTATATCATGCATAAACATATTGTTGTTGATACAGAATTATTAGCAAACATTTTTTATATGGATGCATTAGCTCCTAAGCTTAGTGTAGGATCCTTTCCTGATTATAACAGAGAATCTGCTATTAGACTATTATTTCCTTATTCCACCCCCAAGGATGGAAGTGAGAAATTACTAATTACTAGCCTATTCCCTAAAGATAGGATCTTATATTACGTTATTTGTAAGGTGCTACTTCCAAGGGTAACAAATTTTACTCAAATTGTGGATGATGATTTACTTTTGATGTGGATCATTAAAAACTAATTTGATTTTAATATGTCATATTTTATACTGAAATATCTGGGAGATTGTTCAAAATGCTTAGATATTGGCTTTTTCCTTTTTGGTATGATTCTTACCCTAATTTTTGTAAATTTAAACTACCAATTTTTGAAGAAAACCAATTTTATCCAATAAATACATCAACCATGATAACTACCACACACTTGCATAAAATGCAATTAGAACAGGATGATAGAGGGATATGGAAAAGGAAAAAGGTACAAGTTCCCTAATCTATTGAAGGAACATCAAGCTCAGAAAGAGTGAGGTAATCTAGTGAGTCTGAAAACAAATTAATTGAAGAAATGAGAAAACTACACATTCACTTACTAGATTGCCTTAACACACATCAATTATTCTTTGAGTGTTTAGAAGACCGCATCAAAAACGTAGAAAAAAAAGTCCATATACTCCAAAACACTGTTAATGAGCTACTCAATACTTTAGAGACTCAACTGTATGAAATATTACAGTAGATAAACCAGCGAGATAAGGAAGCTGAACTTTAAGCTAAACCTAAATAAGATCAGCCTACTTAGTATGTTGTTGATTATGTCACGCATCCCTTAGCCCCTTTTCCATTGTCATTATATCCATTCTATTTTCATCTTCTGGATGTTATTATGTGATTCTCTAGATGTTATTATGTTATTTTTTGGATTATTATCTTGGATACTTTGTTATTCTAATCATTATATTTGATACTAGATATTTTGATGATTATGTAAATATTTTGTCATTTGCATATTTTGATTTTTTTTATCCTATGTATGGATTCTAGTTTATTATTTTGGATTATGATTTTACGGTTTATTATGTATCAAGTTTAGTTTCAAAAGCTATAATTTTTTTTTAGGAAAAGGAGTAAGTAAAATTAAAAATGAGCTATTATTATTTTTTTTCCTGAAGATCTAATTTTTTTTCTTTTTATTGGCACCAATTTCTTTTTGATGTGCCAAAAGGAGGAGGAAGATGAGATTTTCAAAAACAAATATGGAGATATATAAGATTTTTCAAAGATAAAATTTTTGATGAAGATAAGATGAGTAATAAAAAGGAATATTTTTTTTTCTCATCTAAAATTGATTTTTTTAAAAAAACTTTGAATCTCATCTAAATTATTTGTCAACATAAAAAAGGGAGAGATTGTTAGCCTAGGATATTCTAGCTAGACCTTTTCTTTAGTTTTGATGATTGAAAAATTATTTTAGAAAAATACTTCAGTTAATATCATAAGTTGACTTTATTTTTTTTGAGTATTTATCTATTTTGCAAGATTCAAAGTTGATCGAAGCTTGGTCAAAAGATCAACCTTAGTATTAAGTTTTTATTTGATTTCTTAGAATCTTTTGTATTTGAAATCTTATTCAAATTGCTTAATTATATTTTCTAAAATAACTTACAGCGGGGTAAAATAACTCATTTAAAATGAATGTTCAATCAAAAGTTTTCAAACAAATTTTTACATTTTCTTTCACAAGTTAAACTTTTATAAAAATTATTTTTCACTGTGTGAATCGATTCACGAATTGATTCATCACTGGGAAACTAATGAAATGAACTCGAATCAATTCATGAAGAAAACTTTTCTTATCGAAGGTTTGGAACTTTTCTGAATCGATTCATCAATCGATTCAATGATGGATTTTCACCTGATCTGAATTGATTCATAAATCGATTAGTTGTTTGAAGTTTGTTATAACTGCTACAGATCGATTCACGAATCGATTCAAGAATTGAAAATCATTTATTTTTATTTCAACTATAAATAGACCAAACCTTTCATTTTTCAAAGAACATTTTTCTTATTCAGTACGATAGAAAAAGAAAAATCAGAGCTCTCACATGATATTCATCACCTCACCTAGATTGAATGATTTAATCAAATCTTGAGTAATTTGAAAGAGATTTATGTATAGCTAATTGAGATTTACATCTCAATTCTACAATATTGTATTTCTAAACTCTGTCTTAGTTATTTCTTTAGATTTTTAGGGTTAAAAATCTGGATACAAAGGAAAAAGTTAATTTTTCCTTTGCATCCTTCTAAAATGAGGAGTTTGATTGCAATTTGCAGTGGGTGCATTGAATTCTTGTTAGATCTTCATAGTTATGAAATTGATTATAGTTAGCTAGAGATTTAGAATTCTTGTATCTTAGGTATTATAAGAGCCTGTAGAAATTTTTGTTGTAAAACTGGTCAATACAAGCCCTGTGAAATTCCTATGCTTATTAATAAAAGTAATCATATAATTGAGTATTAATTCAGTAGAATAGACTTAAATTATGGTTTCAATTTAAGTTGAACCACTTAAAAAATCTGTCTTAACTCTTTAATTTTTGCATTTATATTCTTGCAAAGTTAAAAATTTTGTAATTTTGAATTTTGGATAATTACTGCATAAATTTTGTCTTAAATTTCTGTTGTATTGAATTCTGTTTAATTTTGGTTCTGCATCTAATGCTGAAATCTGTTTTCTACTAATTGATTTAATTGATAGATAAATTGTTAAGTACATAATCTGATACAAGAAAATCTTCTGTTGTACATACTAATTAAAGTTAATTAACAATTATATTACAAATTTGACTTAGTTGATAAATTGATTTAAATTTATAAAGAGTATAAACTTCTCCAATTGGAATAAGAAAAAGATCTTAGTTAGTATTTAGCTATCTTCTGGAGACCAACAGATAATTGGAACAGATAATTGGAAAAGGGGACAGGGAGAGAATTTTAATTAAAAAAGTATGGAATAAAAATGAAATTATATGCGCATATGTTCAGCAAAAGACATTTGAATAAGAGAAAACAGTTTACAAAGGGAGGGAGTCATGCCTTAACCATAAACATTACAGACAATAAATAATTTTAAAAAAATTAATAAAACTACATAAAAAAAATAAGGTTAGTCGATAGATTAGGTATTGATAGGAACCTATTTTTCATCCGACCAGCAACGACCTTGTTTGAACTTCTGCGCAGATGGGAGGAAAAGCATGTTACAATTTTCGTAATCGTCAACTAACATTAATTGGGTCTATATTATGTTTTATAAAATAAGACTGAATTATGATCCCAGAGACTATTTCATTTTTATTATGTGATTAATATTTATTAATATTTTGAACACTTTATTGGATTGATATGGATGGAAGCTTAGTGTAGACCCAAACCTATTAAACTCTCTATAGGATATTATTATGTTTTGTTTTCTTTAGTTACATTAAACATCATGTGATGAGTTATTTATTTAACTCATAAAGTATCTGATATAACTTTATGAATGTATGTTTTCTCACATTTCAAAGTCACAAATGCTTTATCATTTATGCACAAATTATGTAATTTTGTGATAATTGTTTCTTGAGACTTATAATTTTAGTAATAATATTATGCCCCACTTTTATATACACAAGCAAAGTTTTGCTTTCTTAATTTACTTGCTTGTGTTAATTGTTCGTTACAAAGTATCTCACCACATTTAAATCTTCGTGATAGGAGACATAAGATAATTCTTATATGCTTTCAATTGTACTTTATGTACATTCAATAGATAATCTCTAGATATTAATAGTACACTCGCTTGAATATTTATAACAATTTAAGTTCAATTTTATGTGTGTGGGTACAGTGTGATCTTTTGTTGTTTCATTGAAATCATAAAATTATTTATTTGAGTGAATTTCAATAAAGGTTATGTCGACGGTGAAATTTGGTTCGTATGGAGGACCCAAACTTCAGTCAATGGGGATGAGTTCAGAGAACCAATGCTACTTCTAAAGTGCACGAGAAGATAGACCGAGAGGAAGAAGGGATGGGGAGGCGGCGAGTTTAACGTGGTTCGGCCAAATTCGGGCGGCACCGGACCCTACGTCCATGGCGGAGATTTTATTAATGTAAGAGTTGCTATTTACACAGTTGGTCTCTCTTTAGCTTTTAACAAGGCAATCCTATTTATAGAGGAGGGAGGAGTTACATGCATTAATTACAAGCTACAGTTGTGTTACATCAAGATATAAATGAGAAAATATAGCAAAGGGGCTACAAACTAGCCATTGTTGAATGTAGGCTGTAGGGTGGTCTCCCTAGGCTGGCAGTAGGCCTGAACCTGTCGGTGTCTGATGTTACATTACTGCTGGACTGCGGGAAGGTCTGAACGTCCAGAGCAGAAGTTTCCAGCTCGGGGTCGTCAACTGCTGCAGCGGGATGGCGAGCTTGAGCAGGACAGTCGGCTGCCTGACGGGCTGGTCTTGCGATCTTCTTATTGGATCGTTGGGTCACCTCCTCGCTAGGCGGGAGCTTACTTTGCGGAATGGACCCGGGACAACCTCGTTGTACCGCTTCCTGCTGGGCGAAGTGAAGCTTGTGGAGTATCTTTAGCATCCTAGGGCCACGAGTCCTTAAGTCCATTTTTGTATATAACAGGTTATGACCAAAATGAAATTATTCAAAAGTCTTCTAAAAATGACTTTTAATTTTAAAAAAAATGTCCAAAATTATAATTTAAATAATTTTCAAAATAATTATCTATAATATATGATTAATTCATAATTGGGTGCTATGCAACATGCACTAATATTAATTATAAAAGCCCTATATTGTATTAAAATCCATATTCTCAAGTTTTATTAAGTATAAAAACATTTAAAATTTCATTTCTATTATTTATGCTCAACTTTAAAAAAAATATATACACAAGTGCATATAAGAAGAGTGAAAACTTCGAATATAGAATATGCATATCATAATTTTTTTTTTGAAGAAATATCATAATTTTATTTTATTGAAAAATATTTTTAAACCATTATAAATTAAGAAGACATATAATAAATGATTAATGCGACGGAAAACAAGGAAGAAAGTTGTGAAAACCCATTGGAATGAAGTCCAACACTCTCGGGTCTTGAACTTCACTTTTGAGATGAGCCTCCTTAAATCACCGATGAAACAAGTCTCATGCCAAAAAAAAATGTAAAAGGAATATAAAATTAAAATAAGGAGGCCTAAAATGAAGCTCAAAACCCGATCTAGTGTGTTGGACTTCATTCCACTGGGTTTCGTAACCCTTTTTGTTGGGATTAGGCATACTGGGATTATGATTGACTTTTTTTTTTTAACAATTACTAAAAGTAATATTTTAAAAATCAAAATGAACGGCAAATCAGAAAAATTATTAGATTATAATTCAATTACTCCAATTGATTAAATTAATGGTTGAACTAGATGATGTACTAAATAAAAATTTATTAAAAAATTAAATAGTAACTAACATACATTGTAAATATGAGTCTATAATTTTTTTTAAAAAAATAAAAGATTAAAAGAAATGAATTAAAGCAAACTATAGCCTTTTTAATCAGTAAGATGTTAAATTTCTTATTTTGTTAGTTTTTTTATTATATATATAAGTTTATTAAATCAATCTAACAAAAAAAAAAGAAGTTTAAAAAAATTAATTAATTGATTTTTGAAAATTGAATTGACTTTTCAATACTTAGTGATTCAAATCGGTTTAACTGCTAAAATGATTTTGACACTGACTCAGACTAAATAGTGTGGTAGGCCATGGTTGGATCGCCTGATCTAGTCCGATTTTGTAGACATTAGTTGAAAGTTCTATCAATAAATAGGATGCAGTAGTTGTGGTGTTGATAGTTTTTGGTGTATGACATAAAATACATGACAATAGAACTTTGTTCAACGCTTATTAATAACTAATACATCTTTTTGTTCTCAGAAATTGATATTTTTATATAAGATTTATATTTTTTTAACATATTTTAGACATATATCCTAATTTTGTAAAAAATTATTGTACCTTTGTATACTTGTATGGTATCGTATTGCATTCATATCATGTATTGCACTCGTACTTTGGTGCCACAATAATTAGCTACATTAAAAATTTATATGATTAAAAATAGTTATCTACCATACTAAGGGGGCATTGGTTCAATATATAGAAATAAAAAGAAAATGGAATAAAAAAAGAATGAATAAGAGTAATGATAATAGTTATCTTTTAATTTATTTGGTTTAGTGAGAAAATGAAATCATATTATTTATAATTCACTTTCTTATAGTTTGGTTAGATAGCGGTTAACATCAATGGATAATAGCCAATTATGTCATGTATTACCATAGCTCTGTATACTTGTATCATATCACATCTACGACATGTATTGCACTAATACTTAGGTATCACAATAACTAGCTACGTTAATAATTTATATGATAAAAAAATAGTTATCTACCATACTAAGAGAGTGTTTGGTTCAACATATAGAAATAAAAAGAGAATGAAATTAAACAAAGATGAGTAAAGGTAATGGTAATAATTAATTTTTTTAATTTATTTGATTTAGTAAGAGAATGAAATCATATTATTTATGATTCTTTTTCTTATAATTTTGTTAGTTGGCAGTCAATATTAATGGATAATGATTAACATGATGATGGAAAATGGTCAATTATGATATGTGTAAGTGGGCAATGATCAATGATGATAAGCAGTAGTGGGCTGTGATCAAAGGTGATAAGTGGTGGTGGGCAATCACTACAAAAAAAAAGGGATCTGGCGACCGAAATTAGCGACCGAAAATTTCGGTCTCCAATTGCCATTGCTTGGCGACCGATCTGCCACTGCTTTGCGGCTAGTTGAGCGAGGGAAAATTTTTGAAGGTATGCGACTGATTTAGCGACCGAAATATTCCGGTCGCTACAATTCAGTCACTGTTTGGTCATTATTCGGTCGCAAATATCATAAAGTATAAATTTTTTTGGAATTAATTTTGCGACCGAATATATCGGTGGCTGTATTTAGTTTAGCGACCGAATATTTCGGTCACAATTTTGCAAT
>JANHAO010019889.1:0-13048 GCA_026873985.1 Saraca asoca
AAAATAGGTTTTCTTCTTATTTTTGAAAAAAATCTGAAAACAGCTATATACAAAAACAAGGGAAAACAACATTTTACTGTTTCCTAAAAACTGTTTTTTAGTTATACTTTTAGAAAACAGTTTTTGAAATACAGTTTTTGAAAACAGGCTGCCAAACAGATTTTTTTGCTTTCAGAAAACAGAAAAACAAAAAAACTGTTTTTAAAAACAGAAAAACTCCTTCCCAAACAAGGCCTTATGTATTTTTCTTCAATTTGAAAAAAAAAAGTTATTAAAAGAGTACGAATAGATAAACAAGAGTCATCCTCAATGGTTGTGGCAATACCTTGTTGGTGGATCGTAATATGCATTTTATTTTTTAAAAGTCTTTGATGTGCAACCTAAAACTTCCGGCAAATTATTTAACCTCTCATAATATCTAATGGCTAATATTTTTTAAAAATTTACAAAAATGTAACAACAAACATCAATATGCTATATTAACAGACATGTTAACTATTATTGACGTGGACTTTTATTTTTGACAAATTTACAAATATGCCATTTATTAATTTTATCTTGTTAGGTTGAATTATTTATTCAATATTAATTGCTCAACTGAATTGCAATTTCCTTAGGAAGCTTCCCAGGTAACCTCTCTCCTAAATTATTCATACACAAGGCAAATCAACATTTTCTATTGACCGTTATTAACCCAACATTAATTATGATGAACACGTTTAAGTATAAACTTGTTTTGCAACATGCCGGCAGCTATGGCCGCAGTATGTGACTTTTGGAAACCCATGTCCCCAAATGAAGAAAAATATGTCATTGCTCATTTTGACTTTTACTATGACATGACATTGTGTTAAAGCGCCTGGAAGTACTAAGCCGTGAAGGGTGCATAGGGTGTGCCGAGAAAAGTGAGTGCCCTATGGTGCAAGAGAAACAAAGAAAGAGTGATACACAATTTAAATGTACCTTGCAAGTGAGTGAGAGAAAAAAAATATATAAACTCATGCTTGCAAAGGAAGGAAAAGAAGAGGAAAGGAAGATGGGCGGAAAAATATGTGTGGTTCCATGCCAGAAAATTTCCGCCCATATGTGAGCGGAAAACGAGCAGAAAGCTCACGACCTCTGCTTGCCGATTTTCTGCTGCCGAAGAGCTGCTTCTCTGCTTGCCGATCTGCTTCTCTGCTTGCTGCTTCCTCCATCTGGTTCTGTGCTTGCTGCTTCCTCCATCTGGAGCGCCGTACGCTGGAAATTTTCTGGTAACTCATCATACTTCAATTTAGGTTAATTTTATGGGGATTTTCTCAGGTTGATTTCTTTTTCTTATTCAATTCTGAAAGATGGCAAACATGAACAACCATGATTTGGTGAATGAAATCATGGAGATGCTGGAGAGGGCGGAGCCGCCCATCCCGGAGGAGTGTTGCATCTACAGGGTGCCCTACGACATCCGCAGATTAAACGAAGATGCTTACACTCCAAAGGTAGTTTCAATTGGCCCTTTTCACCACCGCAATCCCACACTTCAGAACATGGAAAGCCACAAACTTAAATATTTCAAGCAATTCCTCGAACGATCCGAGACAAGCTTGCAGAACTTGGTTTCTCTTGTCGAAGAAAACGAACCCAGTGTTCGCCGCTGTTATTCAGAAGCAATTGATCTTAGCAGAGATGAATTCATTAAGGCAATCTTAGTTGATTCCGGCTTCATTTTTGAGTTGTTTTTGAAATGCTATAAAGATGACTGGACTGTTTCTGATGCTCGTCGTAGCAAACCCTGGTTGACCACTAATATCATATTGGATTTGTTTTTGTTAGAAAATCAGCTTCCTTTCTTTATTCTGGAGAAGCTTTTCAATCTGGCCTTTGCCTCTAGCCTAGGTGCTAATGATATCCCTTCATTTATCGAACTCACTTTTGATTATTTTGCCTACTATAACAAACAGAACTTACACCCCGGTTTTGGCATAAGGCACTTCACGGATTTGCTTAGAACTTTCCACTTATACCCATCTAATAGAAGGCCGGGCAGGACCGATGTATCCTCCATACGTCTTCACAGCGCAAGCAAGTTAGTTGAGGCAGGCGTCAAGCTTAAGATTAAGAATAGTGAATCCTTGTTAGACCTCAAGTTTTCTGGAAAAATTCTTGAAATCCCACAGTTCAGAGTGGAGGATTGGACTGAGATTTTGTTTCGGAATCTGGTGGCTTTGGAGCAATGTTATTATCCCTATGAGTCCTACTTTACTGACTATGTTGCAATTTTGTATTTCCTTATCAACACGGCCAAAGATGTGGATGTGCTGGTTCAAAATGGAATACTGCTTAATTGGCTAGGTGACAGCAATTCTGTGGCTAATTTGTTTACGGGTCTCTGGAAGAATATTACTGAGGTGAATTTCAGCTTTGACTACTTTACTCTCTGCAATGAGTTGAATAAGTTTTATAGAGATCCTTGGCATCACTGGAAGGCAACTTTGAGACGCGATTACTGCAGCACTGCTTGGCAAACTGCTGCTTCCTTTGCTGGAATTATACTACTTATTCTCTCTTTAATTCAATCAGTTTGTGCTGTAATACAAGTATTACAAAAAAAGTAGGTTCAAAGCTAGCCATTGTTATATTCTTTGAGGACTGCTTTCTTATTGAATTCATAATAGTATATAAGCACTGCAATTCTCCAAGTGAATGGTGTATCAAGGGTTTTTTTTTTTTCTCTTTTAAATGATTACATATTAGATTGTTAATTCTTTCCTACCTTCAACTTTATAGGTGGCAGATATTGTTGATGTTGTACTCCTTGCCAGGGTTTGTGTCTATAGTCACAAACCATTGTTTCAGTTCTTGCAGCTATCATTCCCTCTAAATCACTTTAATAAAATCAGTATAAAATTCATATCATCATCAACTTTGTTCGGTTGTTCCTGTAAGTGATTGTAATCATTCCTGCTTGTTACTGAGAAATCTGCATTTTTCATTAATGAAAGTTAATCTTTCTTTCTTTCTTTCTTCTTCTTCTTTTTTTTCTTTTTTATTTTTGTTGTCCATTTTGTTAGATGGGTTTGAAACTAAAACCACAGTTTATTGATGGTGTGAATTTTCTCGCTGATCAGGTGCAATTTTTGTTTTAGTTAATTTTTTTTTTTAATCCGGACTCTCGGCTCTTGGTCCCTTGATCTGCTTGGTAAAACCATCCATCTTCTTTTTGCCATAGTCAGCACCATCAAGGCCATTACTTGTGGCTTTTTGATTGTTATTAACATATCCTCTTCCACATTCATATGCAGCAGATCCAAAGTGAGAACCAGCTCTAAATGATTTCCAATATTGGTTGTACATTCTTTGCTTGAATGACTGTTTGCTGTTTTCTTCTTCTTCTCTTTCACAAACATGCATTGAGAAGTAAACACCCTCCTTTACAAGGCTTTCATTCTTTGGGCTATATATTGGGGAATTTAGCCACAACAGAATATTGATATCTCTTTTTAGTTTCTCTTTGTTGGCTTTCTCCCTGATGCTGCTCAAGTTTCATTATTTACAGCTCTCTAGTCATAAAATAAGGAAAGTCAGTTCTGGGTTCAAACTAGTCCTGCTTGTAGTAGGCTTTGAGTTCAAATTTTCTTGCCATCACTGTACAAGAAAATATGAAAAATAGTTATGTTTAACAGAAAAAGGAAAATAAGTAGGCTGGAAGTGCTGCTATATATCATGCACGTGGGATAGTTAAAATCAGTGATGCCAATATACAATATGGTAAAAATTTTCTTTTTTCTTTTAATTTTTAGACCTCAAATATCATTTTATAATCTGCTCGAGAATCCCAAAATGTCCATCTTCTTTAACTTTACACAGTTTTTTCACCAAAATCACTGTAAGATATCATCAAGGAACCATATGCATGCATGTTTAACAGTGGAACTCTTATGTAAAAGTATACAAACATATCTGTGCATATGCTATTTGAATTCATTACTTCCTTTATAGACATATTTTAGAGTTGTTTGTATAGTTACAGGGACACTGATAAACTATCTAGTTTTAAGAATAAAATTATGCTAAGCTCAACATCAATTAATATTAATATAAATGTCTAAAGTATTTTATGTTTGTATTTTATTTTATTTTTTAATGGATAATTCTATGAAAAACTCGATTTTGTGAGTATTTTTATCATTATTTTTTTTTCCAAATCTCAAAGCACATAAATCAAATAAAAAACACAGATCTTAATAAAATAGTAATTTAACAACGAAAATATCCAACTTTTCAAAAAGTTGAGCTTCCATGAAATTACTTTCTTTTTTAATTTGCATTTTCTTGTCCCTTTGGGTATTTGAAAATGTAGTCAATTTCTTATTTTACCCTATCATTTATTTTTTGTAATTAAATTGTTTATGCTTCGTTGCAAAGAAAAAGAAAGGAAATGAAAGAAAATGAGAAGGAAGAAAATAAGAAGAAAGGAATTTTCTCTTTTCTTGTTTGAAAGAGTAAAAAAATCAAACAAGAAGCAAGAAAAGAAAAAAGAAAATGATTTTCTTTTATTTGTTTGGATAGAAAAAGGAAAGAAAAAAAATTTAATTTTGTTAAATAACAATTTTACCTTCAAAAATAATATATTTATCCACAATTATGTTTATAGCCAGGCACTGTCATAATTCACTATACTTATATACATACAAATTTTAAACTAAATATATAAATTTAACATTATTTTTGTAAATATATGTTTAATAAATAAAAGTATGGAAATATCATGAAATAAGTATTGAAAATATGTTACTAAAATTTTTAATCATTCTAAATATCATTTTTAAAAATGCTAATAAGATTAATTGTGTTAAGTTTAGTTGAATTTTTATTAATTTTTTCAAGTAATTAATCTTATCATCGAATAAAATTTATTTCTTATAAAAATTGAAAAAAATGTAAAATGATAACTTATATATGTGCCATGTAGTGTACACTAATTTTCCTGTAAATAATATCATAATTTAATGATAAATGAAAAGTATTACTATTTGCACCATAAAAAAGATCTTGTCTATGACTTTTGTTAACTGGGGAGAGCAACCATAGAAGAAAAAGGGAGAGAATGAATGAGAAGGCCAATTTTAAGATAAATGTTACGTAATTTCATTTTCTACTTCTTTTCTCTCTATTTGTGCTTGGAACACTTTTGGGTGGGCCTCATCCCTTTATTTCTTTTTTACCATATTCTACAATCAAGCAAAGGAAAATTCTATTTTCAACCCTATCTTTTTTTTTATTTTCTTTTCACTCATTTTTCATAGAAATAAACAAAAGGTTAATTGTTCAGAAACTCTAAATTCGGATTGCATCATGTATCCTTATTTTAAATTTTAAATAGTAAATATTCTTTTTTCTCTCCAAGTTGATGGATATTGGCCTCTAGAATTTACTTATAGGACTTTCATGCCCCTCTTTTGAATTTTTTAATGCCTACTTAAAAATGATTTACAGTTAGGTTTAGATCATTTATAGTGGAAGGGATTTAAAGACAAATGAAATGAATTTGAATGCTCAAAACTTAGAGATTAAAAAAAAGAGAGTAAAAGATAGATTTAGGAGTTAGGACTAAGAAAAGTTCAAGGGATAATGTGAATTTCATCCTTTTTTTCCTTTATATTGGATAAATCGTGTTATGATCTAATTGGAGTGATTATCATGGAAATAAAACATTTACTATATATAAATCTTGATCTCTATGATCCAAAACCTTGTTGGGGAATCTAAATCCTTCAAATAAATTCCACTACTTGATAATTAATACGTTGTATTTATCTTGATAATTAATTTCTATATATTTTTTTCTTTTTGTTTCTGTTTAACCAAAAAAAACAAAAAAAAATGACGTTAAACACATACAAGTTTTTTCACCTTCAGATATTTTTTGAACCTGAATCCAACGATGAAAATCAATATGTGAAAGCATTTTGTGTAAATGTAAAAGTAACATGGAGATAGCATTTTCCCTAAAAAACGATGACAGGATTTGTGGTTGATGATTCTATATATTTTGGGTTTTCTTAATTAACCCTATGTTGGTTTGAGAAGAATTTGAGAGGGAAGAAAAAATGGGCTAAAAAAATGGGCTGAAATTACTGTTTATCCTTGTTTGGCTGAGGAAAGAGATTGTTGAGAAAAGAAAATGAGAAGAAAAATACAGGTGGGGTCTAGTAGAAGTTTTTCTCACCGATTTTGGGTAGAAAAGGGGAAGAAAATAGTGAAGGTTGCATACAGGCACTCTACTAAGATCATCATCTCTTTCGTCACCATTCTAGTTTCTCAGCTTAGAGAAAAAACCCATTTTTTGCACTTTGTGCATTACATTTTGGATTTCAAGTTTTGATCTATTATCATTCTTATATAGTGTAATCACTACACCAATAAAACTCACAACTCAGATCAACATTCAAATCTCCTAAATTTTATATCCAACTATAAACAACCCATAAATCTTAGTTTTAGGAAATAGAGCAATTTCATCAGGAGATTGACTGAAAAAGGGGATGAATAGTGACAGTGGATCGGTGTTGGATAGTAGCTTAAAGATAGAGGGATGCACTGATAGCCTAAATTGCCAAAAGCTTCGATATGAAGCTTGTTAGTTAGAATGAACCGAAGCTAGTCGGAGTGAGGCCGGAGCAAGGGAGACCCAGTAGCAACTTTGGTTTGATAGATAAGGAACTTAGTTCAAAGGATCAACTTGAAGAGAAGGTTGCTAGATCAGAAAGACAAGAAGATGAAGTTGGACGGTAGAGAAAGGAAGAAGAAAATGAAGGTTGGCTGGCGCAACAAAGAAGGTTTAGGAGCAAGGGAAATTTTTGAAGAAGAAGAAAAATATCGAGGGTTGGTTAATGTTTGGTTTAAAAACAAAAATGAAATAGGAAAAATTATAGTTTGACCCTAACAACTTTTCAATATATTCAATATAGCCCACTGGAAAAAAGAAAAATTGATGATACGGTCACAACAAAACTTTATAAAACTCCATTTTAGTCTATTAAATTATCAGGATAGTTGCTTTCTTTTCCTTTTCTTTCCTCTTATTTTCTACCCAACCAAACAACAAAATTATAAATTCTTTTCTTTTTATTTTCTTTCTTCTCATTTTTCTTCCTCTATTTTTTTCTCTCTTTCCAAACTAGGAGTAACACTTTGATTGGTTGAAAAGAATTTGGGAGGAAAGAAATTTTTAGAGGAAAAAAAAAAGGAAAAGGGAGTTTGTTGCTGACTGGCAGAGGAAAGAAAAAGAGAGGAAAAGAAAATAAGCAGAAAATGGAGGTGGAAGCCACAGGGTATTTCTTTTTTCTACCCAAAGGTAAGTAGAAAATGCACAAAAAACACTTGTAGTTAAAGTTGGAGGATTACAGATGCCGACCAAGAAGAAGCAGAGCATCAATGGTGATCGGAGAAGGCAACAACAATGATAAAAAAAGAAAAGACCAAAAGAATAAAGTAAAACAATGTAAAGGAAGCAGAATAGAGTAGGTGAAGGAAGTAGAGGCAAATCGGTGAGCAGAGCAAAGCAAGATCAACCGCCTGAAAAGAGGAAAAGAGAAAGAGAAGCATAATGTGGGGTTTGCTAGTACCAATCTTTGCAACATAAAAAAAAAGAAGGAAAAGAGATATATAGGAAAAAGAAAGAGAATGAGGTAAAACATGTGGTATAAGAACTTACACATATTTAATAAATTTTCATCCACAATAGAAAATATTTGTTTTATTGTATTCTATTATTTATTGTTATTATTAATAACTGTCACACTTATTGATTGACAAAAGGGAGCCAATTAGACATGTTGTGGATATTTTTGAAACCATACAAATGGGCTGGGAAAAGCCCAATGGACAAGACCAGCTAATGAAGGCCCAGCTTAATCAAGATTGAGGTCACTAGAGTAAGGCATCAAGTCACCAAATACAAACTCAGATTGCTGGTCAACAAGGGTTAAAGCAGTAACTTTAGGTTGTTAAGGATGAGGTCTAGCTCGTAGATCAAAGCGCACTCATTATGGTTAAACCCAAAAATGAATCAACTTGTGGGTGTCAACTTGCGAGTATTAACTTGCTGAATTAGAAATTAATCAATTGCCTATTATGGAAATTTGTGAAGCAAAAACTAGTTCAGGATTCTTTTTCTTTTTTTTTTTGACTTACATTAAGATTGAACACCCCAACCACTATAAATAAGGGTTGAAATCATTGTACAAAAAAAAAAGAATGATCAGACAAGGGAAAATAGATACAAACACTCTGTAAAATAAAATAACCGTGGACGTAGGAATCGATTGGTTTTAGCTGAACTATGTTAAAAAACTTCTGATGTTTCCTTATTCTTCTTCTCTCTCTCTTTCCATCTTTCTCTTTCCCTTGTTACATTTATAGTTTGTAATTTGGGGTTACTGGACTTTTTTGAGTTGACAGAATTCACATGTTAACATTTTGGTGCTAGAAGGAGGGCCTTAACTACATTCTAGTTAATTTTTGAGTTAATTTATCATTCAACTACAATGGCTAGAGGAAGAACCACTAGGAATTTAGATGCTCCAATTAACCAGCTGGAAGGTCATGTAGGAAGCAATAGGAACTATTTTTCTCTTGTAGTAGGCATTTCCGCAATCCCTACCACAAGTATTGCCGCTAGCTTGCCACTAATAGCCTATCGCCAGCCTGTTGTTATTTTTGGGACTAATGGAATGCAAACGTGGCACCAGTGTTAGGAGGTATTAGAGAATACAGTGAAGGAATTAGTTAATGTGGTAAGGGCATTGGTGTTAGCATAAGCTTAAGGCACACGAAACCAAATTGAAGTTGCTGCACCTAAAGGAGAGCTCTAGCAGCCATGACAAGGAGCTCAAGAGGAAACGCCAGCTAAACAAGTACATTAAAACGCTAATTCAGCACACTCCTCCAACTTACTGACAAGATCGAAAGTCCATCGAACACATGAGGGTCATGATAAACAGTGATGTGAGGGTTCACGTTGGGTGGAAGGCTCAAACAGGACTAGCCAGGGACATACTTTAGATCATTACTCCCGCAACCAGGGAGGCAAAAAAAGCCAACGGTCTTCGGCCAACGATCTGAAACACAAGACTTGATGGTAGACGAGCTGCTTTAAAGGGTAAAATAGTTAGAGGAACGTGCTCAGGCTTAGAATAGTCAAGGTCACTATGAGGAGAGGACACCATTCACTAAAGAGATCGAGACAAAGCCTCCCCCTAGAAAATTTACACGTTTTCACAGTACAATAAGGATAATAACCCATATGACCGCCTGGACGCATTCAATGTTCAGATGGATATTCAGATAACCAATTCTCTAGTCAAGTGCCATATTTTCCCAGCCACTCTGAGAGACATACCTTAGACATGGCTTAAGAGTTTCCCAGCTTGCAGTATTCATAACTGGGAAAAATGCCAAGGAAGATTCATCAATCAGTATAGAGCACTGAGAAAGCAGCTCGCACCATCCTGCCACCTAGCAATAGTTTTTCAACTAAAGAATGAGTCACTAAAAGACTATATCACTCAGTTTAGGTATGAGGTCAAAAATGTAGAGAGCCCTTCAGATGAGAGCGTCCTGACAATGATCTCAGCAGAACTTCACAAGGATGGTAAGTTGTATAAAAGTATATACAAGTCTCCAGTGAGGGACCTTGGTGAGTTCTATGAACAAGCTGCCAAAGAGATCTGGTGCGAATAAACCTTTGGCCCAAGGAAGTCTAATTAGAAAGACAAGGTGAATAGCTCCAACCATAGTAAAAAGAGAAGAAATGTCAGGAACGGCAAAGAGAGTCAAAAAGATGGCTCTGATAGTAAATCTGTAAAGAAAGCCAAGAGTGAGCGACCTCAGGTCAAGGTCACCATAATAACTACAGCATCCTATCAGATACTCAGGATTGGATCTTTGCAACAGAGGAAGATAGGGAGGATTTTGGTAAGCCCAATCCCATAAGGACTCTTAATAAACTTAGGAACAAGGACAGATTTTGTGCATATCACAATAAAGTTGAGCATAATACTTCAGACTGCCAGGCACTCAAAGATGCAATTAAGTATCTAATAAAAAAAGGTCACTTCAAAGATTATGTGGTGCAACTTGCAGAATAGCAACCTTAACAGACCAAACAACCAGCATAGCAGTAGTGCCATTGGACTCCTGAGCAAGAGGAGGCGCCCGTGGTGAGAACTATATTCACCATTCATGGTGGACCTCACATCGCAGGAACCTCAAACAGGTCACATGAATGCTATGTGTGAGAGGTAAACCACGTTCTGCTTATGAGTCATGGTTAATTCAAGAGACTCACTAAAAAAGTAAGGATGACCTCAGACAGCATCACTTTTACAAATGAAGATGCATGAAGAGTATGTTCTCCCCATAATGATGCATTGATCATGCGACCTACTTAGGCATCTGACTCATGCTAGCTGAGGTGCATCTGTATGACCTACCTGGGCACTCGACTTGTGCTAGCTGAGGCACAACTTTCATGCGATCTACTTGGGCGCCTGACTCGTGCTAGCTGAGGTGCATCCGTGTGACCTACCTAGGCATTCGACTTGTGCTAGCTGAGTTGTAGCTTTCATGCGACCTACCTGGGCACCTAACCGGTGCTAACTAAGGCTCA
The DNA here is from genome assembly GCA_026873985.1 of Saraca asoca. Classification (NCBI taxonomy): domain Eukaryota; kingdom Viridiplantae; phylum Streptophyta; class Magnoliopsida; order Fabales; family Fabaceae; genus Saraca; species Saraca asoca. Next base: position 10,652 of record JANHAO010019889.1, read on the forward strand.
TTCGCATGACTTATCTGGACACTCGACTTGTGCTAGTTGAGGCACAGCTTTCATGTGACCTACCTAGGCACTCGACTTGTGCTAGCTGAGGGCAACTTTGATGCGACCTACCTCGGCACCCGACTCGTGCTAGTTGAGGTGCATCCGTGCAATCTACTTGGGCACTCGACTTGTGTTAGCTGAGGCACACCTTTCATACGACCTACCTGGGCACCCAACTTATGCTAATTGAGGTGCAACTGTGTGACCTACCTGGGCACTCAACTCGTGCTAGCTGAGGTGCATCCATGCGACCTACCTAGGCACTCGACTCACGTTAGCTGAGGCATATTCATGCGACCTATTGGGCATTTAGCTTGACAAAGTTTCAAAGTGATGATTTGCTAGCTGAGGTACATTCATGTCAACATTCTAAATTATTGTCTGCAACCTACCAAGCTTTCAACTCATTAAAAACCTCATTCACCAAGGTAGATGTACATATGAACATTTAAGAGATAAAACTCATAATTACAAAAGTCTAAATGATGACATGGCAAATTGAGCGTTTACCAGCAAACTGCAGCTCCTAGTCCCAGAACAAATTGAGAGCTGGGAGGGCTAATGTTGTGGGTATATTTAGAACCATACAAATGGGCTGGTAAAAGACCAATGGACAAGACTAGCTGATAAAGGCCGAGGTCAACCAAGATTGAAGTTGCTGGAACAAGGCAAGGTCAAAGCAGTAACCTCAAGTCATTAAGGATGAGGTGTAGCTCTCAAATCGATACATACTCACTATGGTTAAACCCGATAAAGAATCAACTTGTGGGTATTAACTAATGGCTATCAACTTGCAAAATTGAAAATTAATCAATTGCCTATTATGGAAATTTGTGAAGCAAAAACCAGTTCAGGATTCTTTTTCTTTTTTGAATTACATTAAGATTGAACACCCTAACTACTATAAGTAGGGATTAAAATCATTGTACAGAAAAAAGAATGATCAGACAAGGAAAAATAGATACAAACACTCTATAAAATAAAATAACCATAGATATAGGAATCGATTGATTTTAGTCAAATCAAGTTAAAAAACTTCTGATGTCTCCTTATTCTTCCTCTCTCTCTCTTTCCATCTTTCTCCTTCCCTTGTTACATTCACAATTTGCAGTTTGGGGTCATTGGACTTTTTTGAGTTAATAGAATTCACATGACAAAAAGAAACACAGAATCTAAACATCACCAATTGCCACTTGAGTCGTACTACCTGGAGTTGCCTGTAGCTATCTTGGCTCTGATGCAATAGCGGCAATGGTTGAAGCAAGACTCCTTGTTTAGCTCAGCTAGCTAGCTAAAATGGTATCTCTTGTCACTAGGTTGCATGCTCAGACAAAGGAAGAAGCATGTGATGCATAAAGGTGGCTTGGAGCAGCAGAACTCATCGAAGAGATGGAGACAATTAAGGTTGTTGCTCGGTCTTCACTTTGGATGGTCTCTACTTTAGATAGAGAAAGAAGAGAAAGGAGAAAAGTGTCTTTAACTCTTTCCCCTTTTTTATATAATAAAGAAAAGAGATAATTGAGTAAGAAGGAAAAGTATTTAATAAATTTTTTATGGTGTGGAAACATTTGTGTAAAAGAATATTTGGTTCCACACAAAAATCAATCTGACACACACTTAAACCATCTTCTTTAAATATCATAATTAAAAAAATATATGAATTTTTAAAAAATAAGTCATTTGTATGTTTTAAAGTTTATTTCTTTTAATAAATTGATTTTTTTTTTGCATGTAATTACTAGAATCTCTCTTCTCATCTTTCTCATATTGGTTGAAATTTGATTATAATCTTGAAGAAAGGAAGAATTCTAAGATAATATGGATGTCATTGTATCTTTAAAGATGTTGATTCACTACAAGAATTTCACAAAATTCTAATGGAACAAATCCGTTAGAATTCCACCTAAATTCCGTTGGAATTCCCAATTCCAATGGAAATTTCAACGGATATAGTCCGATGGAAAACCCTTCGTTGGAATTTCAAATTCCAACAGATCATTCCAATGGATTTACTATTCCAACGAAATTTCAGACGAATTTAGTCTATTGGAAATTCCATTGACTATTCCAACAGATTTTGTGTGTTGGAATATTTCGTTGGAACACTCTTTAAATTGATTTTTTTTTGTTTTTTAATAGTTTAAAATTTTTTTTAATTGGTCAATATCTGTTGGAAGTTTCGTTGAAAACCAAAAAAATTTCAATCCTTTTTTTTATTTTATATACTACCCAATTTAATAGAACAGCACATGAAACAAAAAAAATATTGCAAACAATAAATAATATCCAATATAAAAAAATGTATATAATAAATAATATAAAAAAATATAAATGTAACAATATCAATAATAACAA
>JANHAO010019890.1:0-13054 GCA_026873985.1 Saraca asoca
TAGGCTTTTACATTTGAATTTCATTTATTAATTAAGTATTGCTATTTTATTAGTTTTCTTTATTATCTTTAATTTCCCTTATTTGATTTAGATAACTTAAATTGCAAACTCTAGTAATTGATAGCGAGATCCCTGTGGGATTCGACCTGTACTTCCGGTGCTTACTAAAATTACACCGTGCGCTTGCAACAAACACACATCACCTCCATGACCTACGAGTTGCTCTCTCTTTGAATAATGCTCTGAGTAGGAGAAACTCCACCTGCGGACTATACACTCTAATAGGAAGAACCTGTCTTCATGGCCTCCTCAAAGCCTCTAATGGCTTGATGAACATCCCCACCAAAAAAGGAGAAGTCCATCTCTGGGTGCTCTTGCCACAAGGTGTACAAAAAGCCCATGGCAATATCTTCTTCTGCTTTCATGACCAGCGTAGTAGTCTCTGCCTTAGCTCGAGCGGTCTCCTTTTTTGCTAGAGCGATCTCATTTATGGCTACCTCATTCTCCCTCTTAGCGGTCTCAGCTCCATGCACTATCACGTCCAGCTCAGCCTTTGCTCTTAATAGTTTGTCAACTGCTTTGTTGAGTTCTGAGGTAAGATTGGACGTGATAGCTTCATAGTTTGCCACCTCGTGAGACAGAGCTTCCTTGGCACCCTTCTTAGTGACCTCAGTGTCTCTCAATTGAGTCTCAAGTACTTGTATTTTGTTCCTCAACTCCAACGGCTCAATGGTTGTAGTGGCTAGGTCACCCTCAAGTTTCTCCTTGTTCTCCCCCCAAGCCAAGAGCTCGCTCCTTAGCTTTATTGCCCCCAGTGCACTCTGAGAAAACAAATAGATGAGTTAGCTAACAAAAAGGTAAAAGCACCAAAGCTAAAGGATTTAACTTACCAGTAAACCATGACGAGCTATATAGCCTATCAAGCCCTCATTAGACTAACTCCAATGCCTTAATGCAAGTCCCCCCAAAATCAGGTCCACATTTTCCTAGAGAAAGTTGAAATACTCCCCTGTCTTTGGACCAAGGCCATTAGGTCACTCTTCGGTCTTGACCTCAAGTGCCACTTGTTTTGTAGCGGTAACAACTTCCTTCCACTTTTCCATTATCTGCTTCTTAACAGAGGGCTCAGATGGGGATATGACCTCGACCACCTCAACCGCTTTGACTACCTTGAGCTATAAGGTGGGAGCTAGCACCTGCAAGGTTACAATTGCTACAACCAAAGAAGATTGACTTGTAGCAACAAGGGTTGCAGCAAGAGGAGCCAATGAGGTCACGGAGTAGTAGGGTCATCGGACTGAGTAGGGGCCAGTGGCATGCAAAGATTCAACCTCACCATATCTTCATACTCTTGGAAGTTTGCTAGGCTAATCTCCCTAATTCTGTAAGCTCTGATATCTCTGGTGAGCTTGATGTAAAAACCTGAAACAAGCTTGTAGGAATGCAAAAGATCCTCGTCAAATTTGAGGTCATTTTTTAGGTCATCCACTACAGCAAATTAGCCCAACACCTCAACCTCCTTAACCCTTAATGTCGATTTCTCTGTACCAGCTCCGTATGCAAAATGAAACAGAATGTCAAATCAAGAATGAAATGAAGTATATGAATCTATGCAAGCTTGCACATCTTCAACTTGCTTACCAGGGGAAAGGACAACCAATATTACAAAGATGACACAGAGACGAGCAAGAAACATAAAACTAGTGGGTTTTATAGTTCCCCACATTGGATTTGCCCTTAGCATCACCTTGATGCAAAATTCTCTTGCACTCAATCTACCAAGTTGAGAGATAGTAAATCCTATCTTGCTGACCCCTGCTCTTAATGCTATAAAGATAGCAAAGAACCCTTATAGATGGTGGTGGAAGATTATTCTTTAGGCAAACAAGTGCAAGAGAGGTGAGTTGGGAGTAAGAATTTGGGGTAAGTTGGAATGAACAAAGCTTTAGTTTATTCAACAAATTAATGATGTAAGGATGGACTAGGAATCTAAGCCTAACGTCAAGGTGATAGGTGCTGATGGCAACAAATCCTAAAAGAGGATAAGCTACATGGTCATCAAGAGAAGGTGCCATAATGTGGTAGGCCTCAAGGAAGTAGTATGTTTCTGCTATGCTCCTAAGCTTGTCGAGCTTGATGGTCAAAGAATGGTGATTAAACACCATGTGACTTGGAGACCTATCACTCCTAGCAACCTACTGATCCTCAATGGGGTCAGGACAAGCAACAAATTTTTTAGCCACCTTACCACTCCCAGAAGCTGTTTCATCTATGGTGCACACCAGCTCCTTACTTCGAGCTAGAGAATCAGACTCATCAGCACTCTCTACTTGGTGACCATGGCATTTATGATCTATAGGCATCTACACAAGAAGGAAAGATTAGGTCGCTACAAGTAGACCATACCTAGAAGCTAAGACTAACAGAGTTTCCCATGTAGCAAGCCATACATGCCTTAGATCACCATACCTAAGACCCAAACCATTGAAAACATGGGGGGCTCAACTAACAAGCCTATCAAGTAACTAAACCCTATGAAACAAAAGGCTAAATCCAACAATCTACAGTCCTAAAACTAACAAGCAAAGTCTTTAGAAAGTAACAAAGCACACATTGCCAAACTAAACCACAAAATACCAAAAACCCACAAAGAAAAGCATTCATAAAAAGCATAAGCTTAGAGTCTGAGAAAGCTTACTATATCAAGGGAACGAGATGAGTTCTCAGAAGAGAATGATGAGCAAGGCCAGTCTCTGACAATCTGAATCCGAAATGTTCAATGGCAAACTTGATGAAACAAGAAATTGAAGAGCAGTGGTGAATGTTTATGAACTTGAGAAACAAGCAAGAGGCATATAGTCAGTTTTCAAAATAACAAGTAAAAGGGAAAAAGGGGTTTTCTCACCTTATATACCTTGAATGACCTCACTATTCGATTTGGAGACTGATCAACTACCCTCGATCTGATAGCCCAGTGAATAACAAGGCTCAGTCACTGTCATGCTAACGATTATAGGAAAATGTGCACATTAAATGTGGTAATGATGGTACAGGCAGACAAAATAATGAAACAGAAGTCTAAATGATGGCATGGCTAATTGCAATCACCAGCTTTTACCAGTGACTTACAGCTCTCAGTCCACAGATTGCATTGAGAGCTGAAGGGGTAAATGTTGGGGGTATTTTTAGAATCATGAAAATGGGCTAGTAAAAGCCCATACAGGCCCAGCTAATAAAGGCCTAGCTCAATCAAGATTAAGGTCACTGGAGCAAGGCATCAGGTCACCAAATGCAAACTGAAATCACTGGTCAACCAAAGTCAAAATAGTTACCTCAAGTTATTAGGTCTAGCCTGCAGATCAAAGCATACTGTGGTTAAACCTAAGGAGGGGCCAACTTGCAGGACTCAACTTGCAAAAATTAACTTGGATGTGGAAATTCATGAAGCAAAGCCAATTCTAGATTCTTTTCCTTTTTTGAACTACGTTAAGATTATACACCCTAACAACTATAAATAGGGGTTAAAATCATTGTACAAAGAGAGGATAGAACCCACTTAGACAATTACTCTACAAAAATATAAAGAATCAAACAACAATAAACAGATACAAATACTCTACCAAAATAGACAGAGAAATACAATAACCGTGGATGTAAGCATTGCATTGGGCTAAATTACATTAAAAACTTTTTGTGTCTCCATGTTCTTCCTCTCTCTCTCTCTTGACATTCTTAGTTTGCAATTTAGGATTCCGAATTTGAGTTGACTAAATTCACACGTGAACACCTACCAAATGACTAGATATTTTAATACAAAAAGTAAATTTCACCTACTTCACAACTCCCATTTTGCATAGAGTGATGTTATTCAGACCACATTCATTACAAGTTTTACATCACTAACTATGTAAGTGATTCCATTTGCTCTATATTAAGTCCTTCAAACCTAGCTAGTGTACTTGAAGCATTTGTGAATTAATTACATCTTTGTGGCACATCTTTGTGGCAAGTTGTTCATGAGAGATCAGTCAGTCAGGCACAGCTAGGAACAGAGTTCCCCCAAACACTTCAATTGATCAAGGAAATCAATATGGCAGTCTGCAAAACGGAGGAAAATATTGATATTAATGAGCGCGACGCTCAGAATACAAGGCGTGACTGGGTACTAAACCCTTCTGAACCCCCAAGTGCAGGGCGTGTGATTGCTGATTCTGTGAGGAAAACCATTTCAAAATTTTCCTCTCTCATCATAGACCAACCCAAACCCAAGCTTGTGCTTTCACTCTTTCAAGGAATTTTTCCTATTCTTGCATGGGCTCCAAACTATACTGCAATCAAATTCAGGAACGATTTACTTGCAGGTCTAACTATTGCAAGTCTCTGCATTCCCCAGGTAAATCCTCCCAATTGCCGGCCAACATGGTCACTCACTTGGTTATTAAGAGCTCATCACTCATCATGGATGCAAACAATAATTATATATGTCTATCCTAGCTCTTGAATGTTGGTTTAGATGCAGAGCATTGGATATGCAACCTTGGCACACCTTGATCCTCAATATGGCCTCTGTAAGTGATGATTTCTTCTTTTTTTTTTAATTTTTTTTTGGTGCAGTGCAATTTATGAATTTGGTTTATTTATTGATGAATTAATACTAGATACTAGTGTGGTGCCACCTCTTGTCTATGCTGTAATGGGAACGTCAAGGGACATAGCAATTGGACCAGCGGCGGTTGTTTCGCTGCTTTTGTCATCAATGGTTCAGAAAGTGGTAGAGCCTGCTGCTGATCCTGCTGCTTACACCAAGTTTATTTTGACTACTACTCTCTTTGCCGGTATCTTTCAGGCTTTGTTCGGACTCCTCAGGTGAGTCTGTGTAAAACTGATAATATTAATTTGACTTCTCTACATCGCTTCTGAGACTTTGAAATAATGAACAGGCTGGGCTTCCTCGTTGATTTTCTCTCCCACGCTGCCACTGTTGGTTTCGTGGCAGAAGCCGCCATTGTAATTGGACTTCAACAGTTGAAGGGGCTGTTTGGGATCTCTCATTTTACCAACAAAACCGATGTTATCTCTGTCATGAAAGCTGTCCGGGGAGCATTTCATCATCCCGTACCTTTCCTCCACATCTCTTTATTTTTCATATAATCCTAATGACCTATTGGGTTTCAGGTATAACCACAGTTATCATAATGATTAAACATCTTAAAATGGGACTTCATGTATGTCAGTACAACTAAAAGAAGCGGTGGAGATCAGGATTAATCGAAGATAAATAAGGAAAGTGGACAGAGAGAATAATATTTTAATTTTTTAATTCAAATATAATATTTTATTGATGCTATATTTACTCATATAACTCTATTTTTATTACTTTGCTTAAAAAAGTTACATTGGAGTTGAATAAAAAGGTTATGGAATGATAGAAGAGACGTTAATTTAAGAATTAATCGTAGCAACTATAGAAACGTCCTTTAAAAATCAGCTTGTTTGGAATATCAATCGAAAGACGAATAAAGGAGAGGATTAAAAAAAAAAAAATTGAATACAGAGATGTTCTAACTACACAAGCAAGGAGAATTCATTAAAATGAATAAGCAGGGCAATAAATCCTTCGCTTATTCATTGTTTGCTTTGAAAAAGGATAAAATTCAATTCATTCAAATTTGATACATGCATAATTTTATATATCATTCTAATTTCAAATTATTTAAATTTTTGTTTTTTATTATCTGAAACAAGGGGTTATAAATCAAGGTATTACAAATCGAAAAGAAATAAATGTATTAGTAAAAAAAAAAAAAAAAGTTGTTCATGCTATGAAAAAAACTTTAAAAGCATGTGCTATCAATAATAGGTGATCTGTACCTTCCATTTTGGTAGACTCCGTCAAAATTATGAAAGAATCTATTAAAATGAAGAATTCAAATCTAAGCTATCGGTAATACCATAAAAATAGTATTTATGCATTGTTGTGTAAACTTTTTATATCCTTAAAAAAATTGCTAAATGCAGGGAACAACTGAAAATTACATCTGCTAGCTCCATTTCACTTGTACAAGAAAAAGAAAGAAAGAAAAGATAAAATTATTTACTCTCTATTAAGCTCGATGTTTATCTCTCTTCTTGGCTTCCATTTTTGTTCAATTTTCAATTGGATGTGGGCCAAAGCCATAAGATCAAAATAAGATACTGTAGAACTAAAAAAAAATTTCATGATTTCATCGAAGTAATGCTGCATATACATGTTTCTTAAATTGCAGTGGAACCCACGTAATTTTTACCTAGGAAGTTTGTTCTTGATCTTCATCCTATCCTCAAGATTTCTGGTGAGTGATACCAAAGGAGATGACAGTTCACTATGTTGTATTTCGTTTCCTTTTGTTTTCTTCTCATTTTTTATGACGCAGGGTAAAAAGAAGAAGAAACTATTCTGGTTGGCAGCAATATCTCCTCTTGTATCTGTCATAGTATCAACTCTAATTGTTTATCTGACGCGTGCTGATAAATTTGGAGTTAATATTGTGAGGAGGACTGAATCCAAGTTCCATTCATCAGTTAGATTTCAAAAGCCCCTATGTTGGAGAAGTTGCTAAAATTGGACTCATAGTTGCTGCGCTTGCCCTCACTGTCAGTGCCCAATTAATTTTTTAATTAAATTCCTGCTCCAAATATACAAATTTTATTTTCAACATCACAAGGTACCATATACATGATCTGTTGCAGGAATCGGTTGCTGTTGGCCGATCCTTTGCATCCATGAAAGGATACCATGTTGATGGAAACGAGGAAATGGTTTCCATAGGCTTCACCAATATCATAGGATCATTTACCTCTTGCTATGTAGCAACTGGTAAATTTTCTTTGTGAATCTCTGATCTTTATTTTGAAAACTTTTTTCAGTTTGATTTGCAATGTGCATGACGTTTGATTATTCAATCATAATATGTGGCTTTAAATTAAAGTTGGAAAAAATTATTCCAAAGAAATTAAACTATCATTTCCTTTTAGTACCTTAAGAACAAATGTCTTCCTCTTTTGACCTCCTAGCTTTTATTGGAAAATATAAAAATGCTCTCCGAGGGATCATAAGATTTCACTCAGGACAGCCATTTTTTTTTTTTTTGATAATTTTCTTGAGTATTGGTTTCTTTATGGATTCATTATTCCATTTTGTTATCAATTGTTGAAGATAATGCACTAGAATAGTTCGAATTTATTACAAGTTATTTGAGTCAAATGCTAATAGTTACTTTTAGTTATATTTTGTTGACACCAAAATCCGGTCAATTAGTTTTATCTAGTGACACCCCTAACTGCAAGTTAAGAAGAAAGAAGAGATAATGGCGATGAAAGTTAGAGAAGGGAGAAAAAGAACAATGACACCGGGAGTTTATCGTGGTTTGACTAAAGCCAATTCTTGGCTCCTACGTCCACGTTGCTCTTCTTTTATTCACTATCGGAAGGTCTTTTTTAGATCAAATTACAACAGCTGTATGACTTTCTTATAACAGGCAAGGTATTCTCTCACTAAGGCTCCTACATAGGGAATTCTCTCTTTTTTTACCAGCAAAGTTTCTGCATGTATTTTCCACTATCCTCTATGATGATCCCTCCCTTTCTATTTATAATTAGGGAGAAGGTTACAAATGTAATTTCATGATCAACAGAATGATTATCTTCACCGCTTATGACATTAAATAGTTCCCATCGGACAATAAATGCTGGGCAAATCATTATCGGATTTTCGGGGAGCTGATGTGTAATCTTGAGGCTTGAGTTGTCAAATTGGTTTGACACACTCCTAATGGCTGACTGGACTTTGTGCGGGCATTTGTTAGTAATGGGCAAGCGAGGAGGTCAGAGGCCAAGTGAATGGGACTTTCGGATTGTCACCTACATCCTCATTTGGTTGTCTTCCGGGGGCTGACGGTCTTGCTTGTTGTGGGTTTAAACTTTTTCTGTCAGATTGCGCCTTCCGTTATGCGCCATAGTGAGGTTTCACGGCTTTCAATCGATAACCGGAGTCTTCGTTTGGCAGAATTGGATTCTGAGCAGGACCCCAACTTTGGTCGACTACACTTGCTTCTGAACTTAACCCGGCCCAAATTTTGCATCCTAATAACACCCATAACATAAGCCCCCTAACTCTTAGCTCGCATTGCATGCTGGGAGTTGTCTTCTTGTCTTCATTTTCGATCCCAAGCTTGCCACATTAATTGGTTTCTCAAACTGTTGGCGATAATTACGATTCGTTTTCACGTGGCATTGCTAATCGGTCATGCCCATTTATGCAAGAGCCTTTCATGGAATGGAAGCTTTGCTTGGATGCGGGGTCCCAAATTGATTCAGGCAAGAATTCTGTGTGGGGCATGCACATTACTTGGACGTGACTCGCACAAGAATTCTACACTCTTCACACATTACTTAGACGCGAGATTAGTTCTTTGCCCCGGACCCGTTCAAGAATTCTACGTATATTCACGTATTACTTGGAAGTAGGGTCATCTGTGCAAGAATTCTATGTGGGGCATGCACATTACTTGGACACAGCTCGTGCAAGAATTCTACGCTCTTCGCGCATTACTTGGATGCAAGATTAGTTCTTCACCCTAGACCCGCACAAGAATTCTACGTGTATTCACATATTACTTGGACACAGGGTTGTCCGTGCAAGAATTCTGTGCAGGGCATGCACATTACTTGGACGTGGCTTATGCAAGAATTCTACGCTCTTCGTGCATTACTTAGACGCGAGATTAGCTCTTCACCCCGGACCCGCGCAAGAATTCTACGCATATTCACATATTACTTGGACGCAGGGTCGTCCGTGCAAGAATGCTATACGAGGCATGCACATTACTTGGACATGGCTCGTGCAAGAATTCTACGCTTTTTGCACATTACTTGGACGTGAGATTAGTTCTTCACTCCGGACCCGCGCAAGAATTCTACGTATATTCATGCATTACTTGGACGCAGGGTCATCTGTGCAAGAATTCTGTGCGGGGCATGTACATTACTTGGATGTGGCTTGCTCAAGAATTCTATACTCTTTACGCATTACTTGGACGTGAGATTAGTTCTTCACCCCGGACCCTCATAAGAATTTTATGTATATTTACGTATTACTTGGATGCAGGGTCATCCGCGCAAGAATTCTGTGTGAGGTATACACATTGCTTGGGTATGGCTCATGCAAGAATTCTACGCTCTTTGCGTATTACTTGGACGTGAGATTAGTTCTTCGCCCCAGACTCGCATAAGAATTCTACGTGTATTCACGTATTACTTGGATGCAAGGTCGTCCGTGCAAGAATTCTATGCGAGGCATGCACATTACTTGGACACGGATTGTGCAAGAATTCTACGTTCTTTGCTCATTACTTGGACGCGAGATTAGTTCTTCGCCCTGGACCCGTGCAAGAATTCTACGTATATTCACATATTACTTGGACGCAGGGTCATCCGTGTAAGAATTCTATGTGGGGCATGCACATTACTTGGACGTGGCTCACTCAAGAATTCTAAGCTCTTTGTACATTACTTGGATGCGAGATTAGTTCTTCACCTTGGACCCGCATAAGAATTCTACGTATATTCACGTATTACTTGGACGTAGGGTCGTCCGCACAAGAATTCTATGCGGGGCATGCACATTACTTTGGTATAGCTCGTGCAAGAATTCTACGCTTTTTATGCATTACTTGGACGCGAGATTAGTTCTTCACCCCGGACCCGTGCAAGAATTCTACGTATATTCACATATTACTTGGACGTAGGGTCATCCGTACAAGAATTCTGTGCGGGGCATGCACATTACTTGGATGCAGCTCGCACAAGAATTCTACGCTCTTTGCGCATTACTTGGATGTGAGATTAGTTCTTCGCCCAGTACCTGCACAAGAATTCTATGTATATTCACGTATTACTTGGATGCAGGGTCGTCCACGTAAGAATTTTGTGCAGGGCATGCACATTACTTGGACGCAGCTCGTGCAACAATTCTATGCTCTTTGTGCATTACTTGAATGCAAGATTAGTTCTTTGCCCCGAACCTTTCAGCGTGCAATAGCTAACGAGCGATTTGACTCCCCTACTTGTTTTGCATGCACGGATCTTCATTTTTCAATGATGGTGGGTAATCATGTTTTCTGGATTTTTGTGCATTTTTTATGACCTATCATTTATTATCTTTCGTGCTCCCCAGGCCGTCGGATTATGGGTATCCAACAACCCTCCTGATCCAACAGTCAAGTTGTTTCTTTTTTAAACTGGGAGAGCTCTCTTGCTCCCTCTCATTAAGCCATTCGAAATTTTTAGTCTCCTCTTGCCCTTGTTTCCGGTTTGTTTGCCAGTCTCAGAGTTGTCTGTTTCATCGGCTTTCCTCTGATCTCCAATCGTGATTCGGGCTTTCCTTGTCGGGACCGCAACCACATTTCCACCAGACTTCCCTCTTTTGGAAAGCTACGGTATGTCCTTGTTCGTCTTTTCGGGCTTTCCTTTGTTATGGGGTTCTTAGGGGTCTTCTTTACCTGTCAATTGATGGAAGATAGGTCCAGTTATTAGGCTGTTCCTTTGCGATCCTGGCTTGTTTGATTTAGTAAGGTGGGCTTGTCAGTTGTTTCTAAGGTCATTAGACGTTGCCTTCTGGCTTTTAAGATCATGTCGCTTGGGAGCCACCTTCTTCTCTATTTCTTCTCTCCTCTGCTATGGCTTGTGTAGTTGGTGTGGCAGCTTAGGTTGCGCATGGCCTGTGATCTGCGAGGGTTCTAGATTTTTTACTTTCAGTGTGGCTCACTCACAACGACCTAACAAACTTCCTTCCTTTGTAGATGGGAACAGGTCATGTGCGATGTCGCCACTTGGTGAGAGAGGATGACAGGAAAATTGAGATGAGTTCGGATGCGACAATGGCACAACGTGTTGGTGATGTGACACCCAGTGGAAGATGAGAGGTTTCGACATTCATAGCCCATCAAGAACCTTCAAAAGGCTCAGGCGTTGCAACGAGAAGACTTCATGAGCAGAGTATGTTCACATTTCATGCTTCCACGATGCAATTTCGGGATGTTCAACTTGCCGTTCGTTCCCATCGGATGCCCAAATGATATAGTGCTATGGTTTCGACAGCGGATGATTATGCCGCATATCCCCCTAGGGGTTTTATCACTATGAGCCTACCACACTTTACAGTAGGGTTTAGATTCCTGATCCTTCCTTTCATCGTTGATTTTTTAAATAGGATAAAGCTCAGTCCATTCCAACTGACTCCCAATTCATATGTTTCACTGATCTCTCTTGCTTTAATCCACCTGGGTAATCGCCTACCGCCACCATCTCCCAAGACGTTATGTTATCTTTACGACCTGAGGTGCACGAGCGCAGTCGACGGGTTGCATTATCTTACGGCTCGGAGAACGCTGTATAAGGATATCTTATCGAAGGGGGCCGCTATTGGTAAATCCAACATAGGGCCCTACAAATATCATTGGTTTTACGCATCCTGCCCTTTGTTACAATATCTCAAGAATTTTGATTTTATTCTTACTCCTGGTAAGTTAGCTGAGAGTGATGCGTGCAGTGACCCCCCTTCTCTTTTTTGTTTTTTTTTCCCTCTTCATTCATCATCATCATTTTTTTTTTTGTAGTTGGGACTGGCAAGAATCCCACCTTGGGGGCTAGGGAGCTCAAGATTCTAGATAGTTTTCGATCGATGAGCGATCTCAAAAGCGACTTCTAGTTCAACAACTCTCGACTTTGCTTTTATAGACTCGCACCTCCCTTGGACATCGAGGTCACAGAGGAAATCAGGATTCGACGAGTATTAGAAGTCAGACCTACTAATTTTGACAACTACAACGGTGTTATGGAGCTCATCCTGAAGGCACCGCCATCCTGGGTCGCGAAGCGAGGCCTTCCACCTCCCGAAGTTGATCTGCCTCCTTCCTCTACCAACCATGTTCTTACTACCAGGGGGAATATGGACCCGGATGCCACTGTACTGCCTCCATCCCCTGGAGCTGCTCCTCGAGAGACGACCCCACCATCATGGCCCGAAGTGGGTGTAGCCGAAACTGCCATTCCGCCTAGCCCTCCTCCTAAGGGACAGAAGGTTGACAAAGGGAAGAGGAAAGCATCTTCTTGCAGTAGCAAGGGTGAATTTATCCCCTAACTGGCACAAATTGGTTCCATGACTGAAAGATATGCTCTAACCTTAGTCCAAAGCATGAGTACAATCTTGGGACCGAAACAAAAGGTCAGGGTGCTAGAAGCCAAGGATTTCACCATAAGGAGGCTTATGGGGTACGCCACCCATCATGGTCTTATGGTAAGGTTCAACCATTGTTTTCAATCTTAACGGCTATTTCGTGGTTTCTGATTTGTGGTTTTTTCTTTGTAGAATGTCTTGGCATTGCTGAAGATTGAGGAACTGGCACGAGCCCAAGAGGACGAGGAATCTTCACTTGTGGATGATCTCGCAGCTTCCATCATCAAAAACCAAGAGTGGCACGAGAAGATCAAGGAGTTAGAGGCCAAGCTCGTAGGTGAGGTGGAGCATCGCAAGATTGCTGAGGTGAACTTCAGGCATGCTTCAAATGACTTGAGGAAGGCTAGGATAGAATTGCATGAGATGAACGAGCATCTGCAGATAGCCAATAAGGCCGCTGAGAATGCAATACAGCAAGTGAAGTCCTCAGGTCATAGGGCCAAAGCTGCTGAAAAGGAGTTGGGGGAGGTAAAGAAAGAGCTTCGACTTGCTAAGGTGGAAATGTCTTCGCGGGTGGCTATTGCTGCTAGGGAGTCGAGGTAATGAACTTGTGAATCCTTCTTCTACACCCTATGGGAAAAACATCCAGAGATGGATTTCTCATTTTTTGGGCCACAAGCCATGGAAGCTGTGGAATCCTTTAAAAGAGTGTTGAGTGTTTTAAAATTGAAATTGTCTCTCAAATTATGCAAGTACACGCAGTCAATTGTGTAATATAGAGTGAGTGAGTATCGTCTCCACAGGGATTGAATTTCATGCAACTCAATGTAAAATTTCAAT
>JANHAO010019891.1:0-13045 GCA_026873985.1 Saraca asoca
CCATTCTTTTTCCATTCAATTTTATATTTTTCCAAACTAGCTTGAACATTATCAACTTCTTTCTTTAAGTAAGACTCCCTTACCTGATAATAAGTAGGGGTGTTCAAGCCTTTGCCATAATCACCAACAGATTTCAACATCTTCTTGAATAATGGGCTTCGTACCAAATTAAATGGCAAAGCATTACCATGTATGCATCTACAAATATCTTCAATCACCGCTTCCCTATCCTTCAACATTTCATTCATTGTCTTTTGTTTAGGACTAGAAGACCCTCCTTTTCCGTTGATAACAAACAAATCCGTTTTCCCTTTTTTTGCAATATCACCATCTTGTGTGCATACTGCATCTTCAAAGATTTCATCACTACTAATGTTCTTTTTTCTCAATTGAATTTTTTCCAAATCTTCCAAAATTTGAACAAACATTTGTCTCACATTATCAGGAACATTGATACATGGAGCAACATCTTTGTTAGAACCCGCAAGATGATGCTTTATCCTAAATACTCCTCCCCAATATTCTTTCTCACAGTATTTGCATTTAATTTTCATTCTACTAGCTCCTTCATCTTTCACACAATGGTCCCATGTCACATCCTTTTTTGCATTCTTTTTGGAACTCATTTTTGTATTTTTCAAATTCCACAAGGCAAGCAAACAAGAACACAATAATTTTTTTTAACTCCAATAAAAAGCTACTACATATATTTAAATTTGAAAAAGTTTTGATTTTTTACCTTTGAAGAAATTGAACTTCAAAAATAAAGATGCATCTTTGTCTCTTCTACAAGCTCCTCCTTGTCTCTTCTACAATCTTCTTGATTGGAGACCACAATATTAAATTTAAAATAATGGAGGTTAGGGTTTCAACATGTTGGTGGGGCTTCAAGGTAAAAAAATAGGATTTGAGAAGATGGGTGAGGGTAAAGTGAAGGAGATGAGATAGTTAGGTTTTATGTTGGAACTTGGAACCAAAAGAATAAAAAGGAGAATTCTGGAGAAAAATATGAGAAAAGAAAAATTTATTGATCATGACTTTAACTCAATACACAAAGAAGTATTCTATGTAAACACATAAGCTTACTAACTTATTTCTCTTCCTCACCTTTTGATTTTATTCCAAAACTTGAAACAAGTTATATTTATAGGCAAAATAACCTAATAAGATAAGGAAAAAAACTTTTCAATTTTATCCTAATAAATCTTCAACTTTATCTTAATAAATCAACATTATCTTTACTAAAAAAATAAAAATAAAGACTTAAATTTATCCCAATAAATCAACCTAAAAGAAAAAATAAAACAGACCCTTCTGGGGCCTTTTCTTGAAACCGGGTCGTGCCCAGAAATGGGTGACCCGGTTCAGCCCAGTCAAAGGAAGGCAGAAGCAGTAAAACACTTTAAAACAGACCCAGGCCTTTTTTTAAACTGCCAGCCCAACTGAGGCATAAGGGCAGAAGCAGCCAAAAAAAAAATTTTGGACCAGGTCCCTCACGGGCCTTTTTTCTTAACTGGGTTGCGCCCAGAAATGGGCTGACGCAGTTCTGCCCTACTCCAAATGCCCCGTTCTGCCAGAGGAACAACGCCGAACCAGAAAGACCTTCTGCCCAGAAACGCGAAGAAGCCGAAAACAGGGAGAAACAGCACAGAAGGAGATGCTGTTCTGCCCAGAAGCACAGAGCTGAATCAGAAAACAAGAAGAAAGATTCTAGGCACCGAATCGTCTCTCCCATGGCCGAATCGCAAGGAACCGCACGGTTCCTGTGATTCGGGCACGATTTCGGCCCGATTCACATGTTCGATCGATTCTGTTCATGATTCATAACATTTTTTAGTTGAACCGAATCGAATCGTACTATTCCAATCGGGAATCGTGCGATTCCGACTACCATGCATACACCCAATAGATATCCTTTAGATGACTCCTAGGAATCAAGACAATATTAAGTATAATGTACCATATATAAGATTAAGGTCAAAGGACCAACTCTGCACCATTGCAATGTCAGAATTCCAATTCAACTTGTTCACATAGGAATTCTTAAATGGGTCAACTCAATGAACTCATTCAACTAATGATGTGCACTAGTGTCAATACACCGATGCCCATGAAATGAGACATTATCTCAATTGAGCATGCATCATATGTACTAGTCTATTTGAGTTATTACTATCCATTCCTAATAACTCTATGACTAGGAGCATTTAAAGATCTGGGCTTGTAAGTAGATGTTTCATGATTGTCATCCCTATGCATGACCATATTACATGAGTCATCTTGATCTTTGGACTTCATGAAACATAAATAATAATAAATATATAATTGATAAAGAAAAAGAAATTCCATTTTATTCTTAATTGACCGAATAAAAAATGTTACAAGTGTCGTATCACATCATATGTAATTGTTGGTTTGTCCCCAGCCTTCACATAAGAAGCATCAACAAACTTCACAAACATTGTCCCATGTAGAGAATTCACCAAGAGACTGACCAAGCTCCTTTATTTTCTATAGGTCCTTGCATCTGACATAGTTGAGCACCCAAGCTTTGCCCATTGATCCCTATGACCCTTCATTAAATTGTTTGTGTACTCCATCTCTTTCTTAAGGATGGAGCCCTCAACTCATGATAACTAGGAGCTTTTAGATTTGGGCCATATGATCCAATGGCTGCAATCATTTCCTTGAAGCTCGGCAAATGAGTAGCATTGAAGGCAATTCCAGCTTGATAAAAGAATCTAGCTATGTATTGAATGGTTCTGGCCCTTGCTTCTTTGTCACATGCATCATTTATGCTTGTTTGCCTCAACTTGTCCTTTTTTCTTTGTTGATAATTGTTTCTGGAGATTTGTCGCAATACAAGTCCATTGGGCCTTTTAGTGTTTTGCGCATGCCTCTCTTGTATTGAATTGCACTCAAACGATTAGAACTTCCTGTGATCTCTTGCAGCTCATCTTCATCATTGCCGAAGCCCAAATCTTCAGAATAACCAACATTAGGAATATCACCAAGAACCTCTTTCTTGTCTTGCTTCTTTTGGTTAGCATAAGCCCATAACTCTTCTCTAACTTCAGCTGGACACATAGCTCATGCTGCAACATCACCTTTCTTTTCCATTTGGTGTCTCTTGGCTTGGCTCATGCCACCATTTGTAGATTTACCACAAAAGTTACACACCACAGTATTTGTATCATTTTCATCCTTTTGATCGGTTTGATTATCAGTTTTTGATGAAGCTGCCCCTTCCATAGTTTTGTAGCTTCTACTCTTAAATCCTATTGTATTGGATTCACGACAATTAGGAAGCAATCAACAAAGTAAACAAATAAGCACAAAAACAGAGCATATGTACTGTAAATTAGAATATGAATTTTTTAAGTTTTACAAAAATATTTTTATATAATATTATATAGGAAATAAACAGCCCTTTCCAAAGTGTTTCACACTTACATCATATTGTATTGGATGCACAACAATTAGGAAGCAATCAAGCAAGTAAACAAATAATCACAAATAAAACATGAATATTTTTGTGAACTAAAATCTGAAATTTTGTTTTTTTTTTTAAAACTCTGAAAAAAAAAGGATGAAATTGTCGAAACAAAGTACACTGTTGAACAAATAATAATATAAAAAATAGGTGCAGATCTTTATAATATTAAAATAAGGGTTGCAAAAAATTGCAAACAAAGAAATATTAAAAAAAGGGAGTTGGTGAACAAAGAAATATTAAAAAAAGGGAGTTGGTGAACAAAACAACAATATAAAAGCTAAAAAGAAACATTGCAAAGAAACATGCACTATCCTAACATAGACACAAAGTAGCCAAGAAAAACATAAAAAAAAAAAGCAAATAAATAAAGATTAAAGAAGAGTTGACTAGAAAGTAACCTGTTTGAACACGAGGCAGAAACGGAGAGGAAGAAAAATTGATGGCTTTAGGGAGAGGAAAGAGACAATAGTGATATAAGAGGCAGAGAATAAGGCCTATCATGGTGCATGAGGACTAAGAATCCTATTTAAGCATGATAACAGTAATTTTATGGGCTTAGGACTTCTAATTACATATTAATTCTTAATTAAGAGAGACCGATTAATCTTATGAAGAGTTCTAAATACCTAATTGTCCTTAATTAAGAGGGGCCCATTAATTTTAATTTCAAAATATGGCCGTTTGGATGACAGGAATTGAATGGTGCCTTGGTGCCCGCCATTTCACTGCCTTTGGAATTCTGCTAGACCATGCTGATTTCATGGTGTGCTGGATAAAATCCCCATGCCATTCAACCATGGTGACCCCCATTGACAGCATTGATCACAATCGCACTAATCAAGCTAATCACAATTCTCAACAAGTTAAAACTCCACCAACCTGGACCATGGAGCTTGTGTGTGGGAATCAGGCAGCATTACACATTGCATCAAATCTGGTCTTTGATGAGAGAACAAAGCTCATGTGGGACGGAAGCATAAACATAGGTAATAGATAACGTTCTAGTTAACGACTTAGAATCCACTCGGAAAATAACTCCTGAATCCATCAAAAAGAAGGAAAAATCCTCGAAGATCATCAAAATAAGAAATATAAAATGTATTTCATTTTAGGAACTCTTTAGGATGAAATAAGTTGATGTCTTCACAGAATCTCTTTAAGAATATCGATGATCAATTAGTTGATGTGTTCAAAAAACTCTTTAGGGTCCAAGAATAAGTTACATATATAACAAGCTTGGTGACATGTATGCTCCAGCTTGAGGGGAGTGCAGAATTATGAATATATTAGGAAACTTATCATACTGATTGAGGCTGATGTTGGGGGATATATTCTACTTTGTTCTGATGTAATTAGCCACTGATTTGTGGCTGTAATTAAGCCGTGATTATGTATACTTCTTGTATAAATATATTCTGTCTGGTTGTGTTTTCTCAAGCCTTCCACAAAAATCCTGTGTACCTAATAATGAAGTCTCCAGTGATCTGTTAGCTCATGTTTTCACAAAATCCGAGGTCCAAGAATAAGTAAGATATGTAACAAAAGCTTGGTGCATATGACATATATGCTACAACTTGAGGTGGAGTGTAGAATTATGTAGATATTAGGGAACTTTTCATATTGATTATTAGGCTGATGTTCAGGGATATATGCTGATTTGTTCCAATTGTAATTAGCCAGTGACTAACAGCTGTAATTAGCCGATGGCTATGTGAACTTTCTGTATACATAAATTCTGCCTGGCCGAGTATTCTCAAGCCTTGCACAAAAATTGTTTTGTCTCTAATACTTATGTACATGTCAGCACTAAGCCTATAGTTCAATAGAATCTCATTGAGGATTATATGAAGGTACCTAAATGAGCAAGTTGCTGCCAAGCAGCAGTCGGATAGTTCAAGAGGTGTCTATGTCTTTTCAGACTTGAACCCTTACGTTGGCCACTCCAATCCATTGAAAGAAGGACAAGAATTGTTCAGGAAAGGGCTTTTAAGTGAAGCAGTGCTTGCGTTGGAAGCTGAAGTCTTGAAAAACCCTGAAAATGCAGAAGGGTGGAGACTACTTGGAATAGCACATGCAGAGAACGATGATGATCAACAGGTTGTATCCTCATTGATGATAAACTCTCGCATTATTGTAATCTGAGTGATATAACTGTATTATTATGGAATAATCACAAAATACTGATGTTGTATTCTCTAGAGACTAGATTATACTTTTCCTCCAAATTATTCTTTATATTCCTTCAACTAATTGCAGATTATTACTTTGATTTCTCTTTATTTGTGCTGTTTATTTCACTTCTTTCTTTACTAAAACTGTAGAATTATGTAAATAAAATAGGTAGTTATCTTTTTTAGATTATTTAGTAATTATCTATATCTATTCCTCATTAAACTAGGTAATCTATTCCTTATTAGACTAGGTATTAAAGTTTTATTTGTTAAGTATATCTTTTACTATAAATAGAAGTTTTTTGGCTGAGGTTTCTCTCAAGCCATTCACAAAATCTCTTAATTTCAGTTTGGTGTCAGAGCTCTCACATTGAGGGCCTCTCCTTTCTAGGGTTCCAATTCTTAATGTTTTCTGACCTTCCCAAAACAACTGTCTCTCTATTATGCTCTTGTTCCTTTCTGCTCTTCCTCTTGAATCCCAAATAATTACCCGATTCACTGACTCTCAGCCACCACAAATCAGTCTTAAAATTATCTAGAATCATTCATTCTACCCTCCATCAAATTGATTCCATCCAAACATCAATTTAAACCCAGAATACTGAAAAAAAAAAAAAAAAAGCCAGAACCTGAACCAGGAGCACAAAACCAATCCAGAAATCCAGAACATGAACCAGAAGCACAAAACCAATCCAGAACCTGAGCCAGAAGCATAAAACCAATCAGAACCTGTTTTCCCACTTTTACTCACGTCACAGAACCTGTTTCTAGCCAAAAAAGAAAAAAAAAAGGTTACAGGATCAAACAATGGTAATATCTCAAACAGCCAACAAAACCTCAAACGTACCAATATCGTTTCTCTCTTTTTCTGGCACACCAACTATATGCAGTGAAAAATTGAATGGCAACAATTATCCTTCATGGGCTGACTCTATCAAACTATAGTTCATGGCCAATGGAGTCAATGATCACTTGACCACAACTAGTGAAAATATTTCTGATTCTAAGAAAGAAAATTGGAAGAAAACTGATGCACAATTGTGTTATTATGGCAATCCATTATTCCGGATTTGATTGTCTATTTCCATCCCTACAAAACATGTGATCTTTTTTGGGAAGAACCCAAACAACTCTATGTCAACGACATTTAAAGAATGTACAGTGCAACCACCAACTTAGTGAATCTCAAGCAATTTGACCATAAAATGTCTGCATATTTGACCAAGGCTCAAATAGTCATCTCCGATATCAAACAAATTAATTGTCACGACTAACACCCAAGAATTAGAAACCAAATTGGATTAACTATCCATAGTTTTTATCCTCCTTGGGATTCATCCACACACTGACTTTGTGTGTAATCAAATCCTTATGAGACCAGAAGTTCCTACGGTTAGGAGTTTGATTTCAAGGTTACTTTGTACACTTCCGAGTACTCATGATTCTATAGACACTTCAACCTTGATCTCACAGACTAGTTCTCATGCTCGAGAGGGAGGCTGTGGTAATAGAGGTGGTTGTAGTATTGGAGGATGTGGTGGTAATCGTCTTTATTGTACCCACTGCAAGAAGCCTGAGCATACACAAGATCGTTGTTACTTTCTCCATGGGTTTGCTGAGAAAGGGAATGAATTAACAAATGTTGCACAATTTGAAAATGAGGCGAACAATCAGAATTCTCAATCTGATGTATCATTTGACTCTGAGTACAAATAATATCTTCAATTTAAGGCCTTCTTGCAAGCTCAATCATCAATAGCTTTTGCATCCACCAGTAATTCTACAGCTTGTCTATCACAAACACATGATTCATGGATCCTAGACTCTAGAGCATTTGATCACATAGCTAGTAACCGATCTCTTTTTGCCCATATAATGCCTTATGTCTCTTCTTATACAATTATTTTAGCAGATGGCTCTTGCTAAAAGCATAGGTCAAGCTAAACAGAGTTCGTTAATTCCTCTCAAATCTATGCTCTTTGTTCCTAATTCTCCTTTTATGGTTATTTCCATTAGTCAACTTATCCCGTTTTTTAAATTGTTCAGTTACCTTTACTATTGATTCTTTTCTTGTAGAGGATTGAGGTATGGGACAAACGATTAACATTGGAAACGAGTCTTGTGGATTATATTATCTTCATCTGACAACTTTAATAGTATGTTCTACATCCGAATCTCCTGAATTGTTTTACCAAAGCCTTGATCATCCTAGTCTTTTCGAGTTTCGGAAAATTTATCCCCCTTTTTCTGGTTTAGAATTTTTAAATTGTGAGTTGTGTCAACTTGATAAACATGTCCATTCAACTTTTTCGAAAAGAATCAATAATAGGGCTGAGTTTTCATTTTCCATTGTCCATTCTAATGTTTGTGGTCCAAGTCGAGTCACTTCATCCTTGGGTTTTTGTTATAATGTTACTTTTATTGATGATTATTCAAGATGCACTAGGTTATATTTAATGAAATATTGTTCAGAATTATTTTCTATTTTTGCATCCTTTTGTTTTGAGATTAAAAATCAATTTAACAAGTCTTTCCAAATATTGTGTAGTGATAATGCTAGAGAATATTTCTCAACTAAATTTTCTGCTTATCTATCCTTTCATGGTATCTTACATCAATCTACAATCTACTTGCCTTCATACCCCTCAACAAAATGGAATTGTTGAACGTAAAAATTGTCATATAATTGAGATAGCATACACCCTTCTGCTACATTATAATGTTCCCATTTGGTTTTGGGGTGATGCTATTCTCATTGCTTGTTATCTCATTAATCACATGCCATCTTTTGTTTTAAATGATCAAGTGCCTCATGATATTTTGTAACCTAATGAAACCCTTTATCCTATTCCTCTTCATGTCATCGGTTGTATTTGTTTTGTTCATGATCTTCTCTAGATCTTGACAAAATGTCTACTAAAGTTATCAAATGTGTCTTCTTAGGGTATTCTTGTCTTAAAAATGGATACAATGCTACTCTCCAACGTTGAATCGTTATTATGTCTCAACAGATGTTACCTTATTTGAAACATCTCCATATTTCACCACATCCATAGAGTTCTCTATAGTCTTTGAAGTTCTATCCACCCTTCAATTTGCCTCTAGAGTCACCAATTTCTCAACCAAGATCAACAACCTCCACTTCTCACTTACCATAGACATCCTCACATGGTAGACACTGAAGAAGCTCCTATTGAAATATTAGGTGACTCAACTTCTATCCAAATAGTTGCATTGGCCCCAGATACTCGTGATAGCATTCCCATTGCTCTTCGTAAAGGTAATCGTTCCACTCATAACCCTCATCCCATTTCCAATTTCATAAGTTATCATCACTTATCACCAACCCGCTATAGCTTTGTATCTACCTTGTCTTCTGTTTCCATACCTAAGACAGTTGAGGAGGCTCTCATTCGAGTTGGCGCTAGGCTATGATTGATGAAATGATTGCTCTAGACTCCAATATAACATGGGACCTTATTCCTTTACCTCCTGGTAAAACACTTGTAGGATCTTGATGGCTTTACACGGTGAAAGTTAGCCCCAATGGTGAAGTTGAATGTTTGGAGGCTCGTCTTGTAGCTAAAGGCTACACCCAGCCTTTTGGAGTTGATTATGCTAATACTTTCTCTTGTGGTTAAGATTACCTCTGTGCGCCTACTTATCTCCATGGCTGCCATCCGCAACTGGACCCTTCATCAGTTAGATATCAAAAATGCCTTTATTCATGGTGATTTACTAGAAGAAGTGTACATGGAGCAATCTCTCAGGTTTGTTGCTCAAGGGGAGTCTAGACTAGTTTATCGCCCAACCATGTCCTTTATATGGATTGAAACAATCACCTTGGGCTTGGTTTGAAAATTTTAGTCAAGTCGTTCAAGCATTTGGAATGATTTAGAGCAAAGCTAACCACTCAGTATTTTATCAACACTTCTCATCTAATCTTTGCATTTTTTTAGTGGTGTATGCAGATTATATAGTCATCACTGGAAA
The DNA here is from genome assembly GCA_026873985.1 of Saraca asoca. Classification (NCBI taxonomy): domain Eukaryota; kingdom Viridiplantae; phylum Streptophyta; class Magnoliopsida; order Fabales; family Fabaceae; genus Saraca; species Saraca asoca. The sequence goes on from JANHAO010019891.1 coordinate 9,661, forward strand.
TGATCATGTTGGCATTGATCGGTTGAAGCAACATCTATTTCAACATTTCCAAATAAAAGATCTAGGTAAATTGCGGTATTTTCTTGGGGTTGAGATAGCCCAATCAAAAGATGGGATCGCTATTTGTTAGAGAAAGTATATCTTAGACATCTTGGAGGAGACAAGGATAATAAACTGTAAACTTGTAGATTCTCCGATAGATCCTAATGTTAAGGTTCTACCTGACCAGGGGGAGTTGTACTTAGATCCAGGAAGATATCGTAGATTGGTGGAAAATTGAATTACCTCATAATCACTAGACCTGACATTGCCTTTGTGGTCACTGTTGTTTGTCAGTTTTTGAGTTCTACTCATGAAGAGTGATTCGTATAGTCAAATACATCAAGAAGGCACCTAGGACAGGATTGTTATATGAAAACAAAGGAAGTACTAAAATTGTTGGTTACACAGATTTTGATTGGACAGGATCACCAATTGATAGATGTTCCACCCAGGATACTATGTCCTTTTTGGAGGAAATATGATCTCATGGAGGAGAAAAATGCAAGCTGTAGTTTACATATAAATTTGGTAAACATATCTCTTGATGCATAGCAGATTTATAAATCATATGTACCAAGTTGCTATAAAAATGTTCCTTTGCATACATGGCAACCTTGCTTCATTGCAGAGCGTATCAAGGTCTTTATGTGCAATGTAATAGGAATACTCTATATAAATAGAGGCTTAGGTTAATAATATGTAGCAGCAATTTATAGTTGAATTAATTTGTATTCTCTATAACTCATCTCTCTAATCTTTCCCCATGCTCTTCAACTTCTTAACAACCTTGTCTGACTCTCCTTGTATAACCCCCATGAATGTAGTTTCGTACAGTCTAATTTGCAGCATTCCTACATCCAATATAATAAATTAAAAATAAAACTATAGACAAATAAATAAAGAAAAAGGGTGCAGTTGTTTTGCAATGGATACATTTCATCCTGATTGATGTGAGTTGACATGTTTGAATTTTTACCAAGGCAAAATCTAGAATTCACTTGAAGCTGTATTGTAGATTACCTGGCACTCGAAATATTAAGTTCAGAATATGTTGCAGTTTTCTGAGTTTTACTATTTTCTGCGTTGATTTTTCCTTTAGTATTTGGGTGTGGATCTTACCCCTTACAATTAGTTCTTTTTCAAACTTCCACAGGCCATTGCAGCCATGATGCGTGCACAGGAGGCTGATCCAACAAATCTGGAAGTGCTTCTTGCTCTTGGTGTCAGTCATACAAATGGTCAGCATCTGCTTCCTATGTTTTAAAACCTCAGTAAATGATGAAAATTGTAGTTTCATGTTAACATCAGCACAAGGCTTGCAGATCATACCATTCCTAGGGGGTTTAAGCCCTTATTCTTTGTGGGTTTTGGTTTCTCAACCGGTTCTTTCTTGGTTGGAAAATCAAATCAATTGGAGTTCACTTTTAAGCTGTTTTCTTTTACTTGATTTACTGTGTATTTTTCCTGTTTTGGGAGGATTGTCCTCTTTATTGGTACTTCTGTTATGATTTTGAGAATCTATCACAAGAAAGGAGGAAAAAAAAAATGAAAGTTGATTTTGAGAACAAATTGTAATCTGTTCAATTTTGTAGAACTGGAGCAAGCTGTTGCTCTGAAGTATCTATATGGATGGCTACGTCATCACCCAAAGTATGGAACGCTTGCCCCACCTGAGCTGGCCGACTCTCTGTATTATGCTGATGTAAGTGGAATGATTTGGTTTTAGATGTTATCCTGTTTGATATTGGAGGTTTTTCTGAAAATTATTCTGGGATACTGAGAAATGCTTATGCAGAGTGCATATTAATTTTGCAAAAGAAAAGTTCTGTCTTGTGAAAATGTACTGGCTTAGCAGTCTTGCAGTGCCATGTGGAGAAGACTTGGCTCTTTGATAGTGTTGTTTTATTGACCATCTTGTTATTCAGTCCATAGGTATTTCCAAGGGGGTTATACTGATAGATGTTGAGAAAATAATTAGGGTTTAGAAGGAAAGAAGTGAATTAGGGAGAGAACATTACCTAACATAAGCCCATAATATAACCAAATAGCCTAATTACCAATATTACTTTTTAACACTCACTCTCAAGCTGAAGCTTGTTACATAAAATATAAAATGCTATAAAAATAACTATAAAGAAAACTTGAACTTCAAACTCCAAGAATGGCTTGCAACAAACACAACATGTGAACAATTCCCCTGAACGCAAACACTCACAAACCACCCAAAAACAATGCCAAATCTTGACAGATTCAACTCCCAGAAATCTTCAGCTAACTATCCTTGGTTGCTTCCTCAACCTTCTTTCAGTTTTTCTCCTCAACACAAATGACACTTCTAGAAGTCTTTCTGCTAGCTTCCCTTAAGCTGCTCCCTCGACTTCCTAGCTGGAGTTGCTCCCAAGTTGTATTCATTGCAGCAAACTCCAAGACATCAAAGCAAGAGATGCACAAATTAGACTTCTGTAGACACAAGTCATACCAAACTATGCTTAAAACCATTTGAGGACACCAAATCAAAATTGCCCTTGCATAGCACAAAATGTACCATAATGTGCTCCGACTGAACACTTCAAAATCAACTAAATTGCAGCAGCAACTTCTCAAGACTCACAGCAAATTGCATCAAAATGGGACCAAATTCTGCCAAATAGAAAACATCCAACTTACTCAAAAAGAACCGCACCAGTTGTGCCAAACAGCCTCAAACCAAACTAGAAAATGCCAAAACCAGAGCTCCCCAAATCAGATAGCATCAGAATCAGCAACAAATCAACCAAAAAGCAGCAAACGTCTGAATAGAAGTTCCATCAATCCACAAAACAGAACTTGATGAGCCCAAGCAACACCAAGAATGCATCAAACTGTACTGTGCAATTCATAAAGGCATAAGCCACAGAGAATCACACCAAAGGGCACCAAAACACTCTCCAAACGGTGACAACTCACTGCCAAACATTAAAACCAAAGCTACCCTGACCACAGCAGCCCACTAAATAACATAACGGCCTTCAACAGAACCAAACTTGAAAAAACTGCTCAAAACCAAAAGCAACCAGCCAGAATTGCACAAAGTTTCAAAGCAATTGTTGCTAATATAACCATATAAAATGAATCCACAAAACACAGTCACTTATCTCCACCAAACTCAGTCCCGACCAGCAACAAAATCAAGCAAAAAAATATCTTCTAAAGTCACCCAAATTTTGTCAAACATGCTAAAACAGAAAAAGTAAACCTGGTTACACTTTGCTGGACCTCCTGTAGTTTGTGGGAAAAATTGTTGTTATTGATTGAAAGTAATAGAGTATATATACAGAAATTAGTTAACAGAAATCCCATATAT
>JANHAO010019892.1:0-13050 GCA_026873985.1 Saraca asoca
CAGTTTATCAATGAAACTCTTACACATTCTGATGTTTTCTCATATTTATGTGCACTTTAATTTATTTGAGAAAATATATTATTTTGGACCAACAATAAACGTAAGGTTTATTCATTAAGTTTTGTTACCACATTAAATATTTGAAAAACTAAGTACATCGTGATATATAGTTGATATTACTCATTCTTAGAGGACTTATCACTATAATTCGTGTATTTATTTTCTTAACAAGTTGTCTAATGAACGTTTGCACTAAGTGGGAGAATGTAATGTTTTTTCATTTGCAGTGGTGCAACCGTTTAGTTTGAATAGGTGCAATGTTTAGATAGACCCAGTGCAACTATTCAGACACTTTTGAATGGGTTAGACACTTTTGAAGGGTGGTAACGATTAACCATTTCTTGATGGAAGAAAGGCTATAAATATCAGATTTTTGGGGTCCTCTCACTACTCTTTGACAGTTTACATATACACCATCAAATTCAGAGAGAAAAGTGTGAGAAACTTCGAAAAATCAGAGGCACAATCTAACCCAATCACATAAGCAATGGCTAGAGGTATGTATGTCTTTGCTTCTGCTTTCAATTTTAATCCTTGTGTTTCATATATGCTTAGAAGCATGTATAGAATTATATGTATTTTGTTTTTCCAAAGTACACTTAAGCAATAATTAACAGAGAACCAATATAGGCTTCATTTTACATTTGTAGGACTATTTTGGGCAACAATGGCAAGATATTGGAACCAGAAATGGGAATTCTTTGTCATTTTAATCTCCACATAATGAAGAGACAATTGGTGCCTAGACAATAATGATGGTCAGAAGTTAAACGGGGAAAGTTGTGCAACAAGAGAAATATTACGTGATACTAATACTAATATTTGATCTGATGTGAGATGCTTGAAAAGTTCTAACAAAACAATTAAATACCACCAACGGTTACTAGAAACAACTTCTGGTTACAAAATTTGAATGCATGCAATATAACAAATAGCAAACTATTAGTCAAATGCAAGTGACAATAATTTGGTAGAGCATACTGCAAGGCATGTGGAGCAACAGGCAGTTAGAGGTTAGACATGTAGGGAACAAAAACAAACTAGATATTAGATTAAAAACATCAGAATAAACAGAAAAAGGAGGAATTAGAAGTTTCAATGCAGCTCTAAATGCATCTTAACCCATATAATATCATATATCTGGGTTGGCACTTCATAATTAGAAGTGCAATTTTGCGGGTAACTAGCAGATATTTCCTTTTTCTTTTTTAGAGGAAATATCCCTCTGTGTTAGACAACATAACCATCAGTAATTAAGCCAAGAACTCCAAGAACTAAACACAACAATCATATAACATCACTGACAGTAGAGAAAAATATTAGAACATAAGCAAAATACCTTGGATTATAACAAGCGCTTAAGGCACACCTTGTAGAAAGAGCATTAACTGCATCAATGAGCACTCTAGGATTCAATTGTTCGGGCAAGAGGGAGCTGAAAAGGTAGCGCCACCTTTAAATTGAACTGCCCTTTGAATCCCCATTCTTAGTTCTCCATTGATTGAAAAAATTCATATCTTCATACCTAAGGAAGAGCATAGCATCTCCAGACACAAGCTTCTTCTTGTTTACAAATGCACTCCATCCTGTTGTGAGTAAATGTCTATGTGGCTGCCCTGTTCATATTAAAAAGGCCATATGATGTTCTAGTCAATATGTTTTGTTTATTTAAAATCATAGCTTCAATACATGAAGAATTGATATATAACAGATAACAATACATTGGCCTACCTCTGTAAATATGTCGGAACTTCCATTCAAGGCCATGCAGATCCTTTGCCACGAGCTCTTGTGAAGGCCTCTACTGATTGTAATCCTAAAGCAACAGGTTACTCACAATCAAATGCTATAAAAGAGCCATTTATGTAGACTCCCTAGAAATTAAATATCTGTTGTCATTATGGTAACTACAAGTTTTCAAATTCAGTATGGTCTCCTCCTTCAACATGTACATAAATCAAGGCACTTATGGCATATGGTTATGCTAAATGGAAACACAAAAGATTAGAGAAATGTTTGAACAAGGTCATGGAAACAAAAGGGGAAAAAGGAAGAATCATACTTATACTTACCAAAGGAGGAAAGCAATCTTCAGCTGCTCGACGAGGGACAGAGAATCCACCATGAGTGCTAGTATCGGAGGCTGTCAAGGTCTTGCAAAACATGTGGAGTGTTGTTGACTTGACCACAGCATTAGTATCCTCTTCAACATCAGCACCAATTTCACCTTCCCGAAATTTTTGCTCAACTTGCTATAAACACTGACCAAGTTTAGTTTATGCAAAATCAAAATAAAATAACAAAAAGTTAAATAACAAATCAAAATATTCCCTCCTGTTTGGTTTTCTTCCCTTTAAGTGGTTAGTTTTCTACTTCATTTTTTTCCAATGGAGCCTAATGCAAATTATAATTGATTAATTTCTAATTTATATATTTTCCTCTCATTTGGATTCCAGAATTATGACATTTAGCTCAATCCATCAATTTCCTTATAATCTATCCTAAGTCAATTTTCTTGTATATTCTCCAAAAAGCAAATGACAGTGCAACCAAACTGAATGTCCTTCAAAAGACTTATAAGCACTGACTAAAACAAGATTCAATTCCGTTCCTATGAGCAAAAAAACTGCAATTAAAGACAAAAATTCGCCTCATTTTCAGGATGTATGACTAACTTGATCATGATAATGGTGGGCTGGCCTACCAAGAGATCGCTGATTTGTAAATAAAAAGATGATATGTGTTATAGGCATTTTTTAGTATAATGATAAATGGGTTGGCAAAAGCCCAAGTCCAATTAGAAGGGTCTAAATCATTCAGGTCACTGAAGACCTCACATGTAAGGTCCAGTTCGCATCCTTAGCTAGCTCCCAGCTTGCTACCTCAGCTAGTTCACTATGTCAGCTAGTTCCAGGTCACATTTTTGGCTAACTCTCAGCTCACTACTTTAGCTACCTTCTAGGTCACATCCTCAGCTAGCTCCTAAGTTACAGCCTTAACTAGCCCCGAGCTCTAATTCTCAGCTTCAAAGAAAAGCTCTAACACTTCCTCAATAAATATCAACTCACAGGCCCACCTATTGAAAGCAATATGCAGAAATTGACTTACAGGAGTTTAATATATCTTTTACATTTTTTATTTGATGTAACATATTTATAACTTGTTAAATTACATTTATACCCTTGCTTCTATAAATAGGGGGTTAAGCCATTATAACATGGGGACTTCATGACTAAATAGGGGGTTAACTTATACTGATAAATGAAATCAACTGTGAATGTAGGGATTGGTGTCATCTGATTTTGGCTAAACTACGTTAAAAAATCTCCTTTGTTCTTGTCATTCGTCATCTCTCAAAGGCGTTCTTCTTCTTTTTAAGCAGAGTGCAGTTGGAGGTTCAAGAACAATCCGGTTGACTGAGATTTGGGTCTTCAGAACCAAATTTCACCATCAACAATATTTAATTAAAAAAATAAAAATAATTAAAATTTTTTATTAATAATAATTTTTTTAATAATTTTAAATAATGTTATAAAACATGAATAGATGATAATATAAAATTGATTTGCATTAACATAAAATTAAATTTAAATCTTTTTTATTAGAGGAAGATGATATGCTATTAAAAAATGAATAATTAATAATTTTTATCAACAATATAAGAATTTTAATAATTTTTTAATAATGAGACAAAACATGAATGAATAATCGTGTAAGATTTATAAAACTCATTTACAATTATAATGCATCAAATTTAAATCTTTTTAAAATTAGTTAGAATTCAGTTTTGTTTTAAATAAAAATGAATTGAAACCATTTCAATTCATATTACTTGATTTCAATCCTGAAAAACTGGTTGCAAACAAAAGAAGGAAGAGGATGTAATCAACCAATTTTACTTAAGTGCCATATTTGTTTGTTTTGTTTTTTAGATCATTGGGTTGGTTTTTATTTATATGCTAAGCAACGGCTATCATATCTTTTGTATATGCTAATATTTGCAAGCATCCGTAAAAGAAGACAAAGTGAGTCATTTAAAATTGATGTATCAACTCGTTATGGGGAGGAGAAAGGGCGCAAGGGATGGCCCTTCCCCAGGATCAATGTCCCCACTGACACTTCTATGCATTGTGATTTGTGACTTCACAGATTTTAAACAAAGTGCATTTAAATTTATTTAAATAAAAAATTATATGATTCTAAAATAAAAATTATATGAAAGCTTGTGTCACCCAGAGCCTATCAATGCGCTTATAAAAGTTGCAACTTTTAGAGAAAATTGTAAAATATTTTAATATGCAGAAAAAAAAATTATCCTTTTACACTTGATCTCTATAAAAGAAAAATCTTGACTATGTCAACATAAGAAGCATATCACGTGATAACATCACTTTTACGTATAAGTGAGAGGAGCCAATTGTGTCTATTAGATTTTGTATCAATGGTTTGATTAAAATATTACTCAAAATTATATTATCACCTAAAAATATAATATAATTTTATGTTTTAATCATAATCATTAATATAAAATTTGATAATTATAATTTTCTTTTTTCACTTTCATATAAAAATAATATTTTCACTTAATGCGTCAAGTTATTAATTATTTGAGGGGTAAATTGTAAATTTTTAAATTGATAAAACTTAAGGTTTCAAGAGTATTTGCTTCTTGAAAGTATCATCATTAATCTAAGGACTTTGTATACTTCACTCATCAATTTATAGTTTATTTAATAAAGTGATTAGAATTCTTAATAATTAATTATAGATGAATTATAACATTTTTTAGAATCATTAATATTTAATTATAGGCTAAATAATTAATTATAATATTTTTTACAAATCTTTAATATAACAATTAGAATTTTTGAATAATCAATTATAGATAATAAACATAATTAAACAAAAAGTTATTTAAAATAGTTTTTTTATTCAGGATTATAGAAAACGAAATATTCATATTTGTACATATATTATCTTCACTTTTTTTCTTTTGTCATCGTTATCTTTACTTTAATAATAATAATAATAATAATAATAATAATAAATTTTTTTCTCTTTCTTTATGATCCTTTTTGATAATTTAATGCTGAAACGTGATTTTTTGTGTATTATCCAAACAAGAATATATTATATATAATTAACTATTAAAAAATATTATTAAAGATAAAATGAATTATACATAATCAATTATTTACAAATTAATTATTAATAATCAATTATGTTTGTATAATCAATTACTCGTTGCACTTAATATATGGCTTTCATCTTTTCCGTTCCATAAACATGTTAAAGATCATTACTTGCTTTAGAATTAATTTGCATCATATTCTTTGCTTTGCTGGCACTATTCAATACTTGGGTCAGATGATGAATATATAGGAAAATCTAGGTCCAAGCTTTTAGCATTAATCAGGCTTTGTTTTCTGAATATTAATTAATACAAGCTTCCAACTAGGATATTTCTTATTAAATAAAATTATTAGTCATACAAAAAGAAATATTAAATTAAGGGGAGGAAATTAAACAAGAGAATGTTGGGCATAATTAATACTCAAACCTTAAAGATAATTATGGATGAAATAAAATAGAAATTCATTGAACAAGGGGAAAAATACACTATATTGTAAATTATGCTTTCAAATTAATTTACTCCCATCAACTTTAAAACCCAACACTATACTTCTTTAAGTTTTGATTTAATTGATTCCATTATCTCTACTATTATTTTTTAAGGAAATTTATTTTACCTAAATCATATTATCTTTTACAATTAAATAAATTAGAGATTTAAGGAATAAAATGAGTTTACGATCTCTCATACAAAAAGTACTTCAGGCATTGCAAGAAAAATTCAAACTATACATCAGTGTCGATGAGAAAACCTAGATTTGTTGACAATAATTGCAATTCTACTATTAGTATAATGCAATAACTTAAAGTCACAACATCATAATTTGGACCATCACTTGGACATAAAAAGGAAAATCAAATAAACTTTTTATAATCATACTCAACCCTTGTTTGAAGAATAACATAACTTAATATTTAGAAGAGATTTCTCAAGATAACATTAATAGAGACTATGCAACGAATCAAATTCTATCCTAACAAAGTGCAATATATAGTGTTTGGTGTATACCTTTATGAGAAAATGATATCAATAAGATGACATACCTCTACCTTATCTCAAACCCAAGACCCCTGGCAGAAGGAGAAACACTTATGGCAAAAAGAATAATTAAAACAAGGTAAAAGCTATGCAAAGTTATTCTCTCGATGTTAGACTTTACTATATCTTAAAATGAATCTTGAGATTTTTACTAGTGATAAAATAAATCAATTTATAGGAAAGTTCCCCAAATTTTTAATAGCCCATGATATCTTTAACAATTATGAGTTTTCTCATCAGCACTGTTGTATAGTTTGAACTCTTCCTGCAACGCTTGAAGTGGTCTAGTGTGAGAGATTGTGAACTTCATTTTATCTCTTAAATTCTTAGTTTATTCAGTTGTAAAAAATAATATGATTTTAGTAAAATAAATTTTCATAAAAAATAATAATAGTGATAATGGAATCAATTAAGCCAAAACTTCAAGGAGGTATAGTGTCAAGTTTTAAAATTAAGGGAGGTAAATTGATTTGGATGCATAGTGCAAAAGGATATAGGGTATTTTTCCCCCGAATCAATATTGCCAAGCTATATTAATTGTTCTGGTGTTATATTGTTTCACTTTTTTTTTTATAAATAATTTCCTTTTTACAAACACACATAAAAAATAGTTATAGCAAAAGGCTAAATATGATGCATATATCACAATCTTAAGCAATTTGATGTCATCATGTAAGCTTTTATGCTCAAGCCACAGATCTCAGGAATCATTAAAATGATTATGGAGCCTATATTAGATTCCAAAATAAAAGTACCAAGATTAATAACGTTTATTCTTACAGCATTCTCAAGTAAACCAAAACCTAAATTGATATGGACTCAGATTTGGAACCTTAGAATTTGCCTCAACTCATCTTAATAATTTAGCAAATATAAAATATAAAATCTTTTCTATTGTCCAACTATAAAGTCTTTTCCAACTATTTAATTATGTAATATTAATGGAACAGTTAAGTAAACTTCCATTCTCCTACTAATTTTTGGGTTAAATATAGTAATTTTAGAAACCAATTAAATTAATGTCTACGTTCCCATAAGGTTCGGCTTTATAGTTTTGCACTTTTGCTTTTCAGATTATTATAAATCTAAGCCATTGCTGCAACTTAGCTGCTTGCTATATATCATATACATTGATAATAAACTCACTGTTAAAGTCATTAGCCCACCCCGCACCATCATCTATCTGCATATTAATTTCCATTCTTTTTTTCCTCTCTTTCCAATTTCTTCCATTTGATACAGAGGAGAAATTGTTTTCGGTGCGGCAACTGCAGTGTTGGACAGGTTAGCAACCAAAGCTTACCAAGAAATTGTCTTGGCATGTGATCTCAAAGGTGACGTCGAAAAGCTTCAAGCGTCCATGAAATTCATTGGTGCCTATCTCATGGATGCTGAGAAATAAAAAAAGCTAACAATCATAGCATAACTGAGTGGCTTCAACAGCTCAAGGAAGTTTTCTACGATGCAAGTGACATATTGGATGAAATTGAGTGTGAAACATAGCGAAATCAAGTGGTGAAAGAATACGCAAGTGTTACTAGAAAGGTACACCAATTCTTCTCATGCTCTAATCCACTCGCAATTCGTATTATAATGTCCTGCAAAATTATAGACATAAGGGAAAGGATTAAAGAGATAGCATCTATTAAGGAAAGCTCTGATCTTGTTATCATTGATCATCGTCATGATAATGGCCGGTCTCTCATCCGAACATTGCCATGGAGGGAGACCCATTCTGACCTATCTTCACATGTGACTAGTATAAATCAAGTGAAAGAAAAGGTCATCAATGATTTAAAGAGGCCAAACTTGATAGCTAATAAAATAGATGTTATCCCAATTGTTAGACTAGGAGGGACGGGAAAGACCACACTTGCACAATTGGTGTACAAAGATAAAAGGGTGGTAAAAAATTTTGAATTAGAGATGTGGGTGTGTGTTTCTAACAAATTTGAGATTAAGAGGTTAATGCTAGATATTCTTAAAGTTGCGGATGAGACAATGAGGGATGCTCAAAGTTTTAGTTTGGAGCAATTGAAAACTCTTTTTCATGAGACAATGCATGAGAAGAAATTTTTACTGGTTCTAAATGATGTTTAGAATGAAAATGTTGTTGGAAAATGGTGACAACTAGAGGATGTCTTGTTGGGCTTAGTTGATGAAGGGAACAAAGATAGCAAAATCATTGTGACAACTCGTAGTCACAAGATTGCTGCAATCATGGGGAAGGATCTTCAACACAACCGAGAAGCACTTTCCAATGCTTTAAAGGTGAATGGGAGAAAATAAGAGATAGTGAATTATGGGAATTAGAACAACATGGAGAAGATAGCATTTTGTCTGCATTAAAGTTGAGCTACAATCAACTATCACCTCAAGTGAAACAATGCTTTTCATTGTGTTCAATTTTTCCTAAGGATTATGAGTATAGTAATTTGGAATTGGATGCATTTTGTATGGCACATGGACATATTCAACCAAGCAATGACAAAGAAGAGCCTGCATATGTTGGAGATTTATATATAAAGATGCTATTGGGGATATCTTTCTTTCTATCTTATTCTGTTACATGTATGGAAAACCTTGGAGAAGTTTTCCATTTCAAAATGCATGATCTTGCTTTCTTTACAATGAGAAGTGAACAAACAATAATGGTCAATGACTTTAACCTTTTGAACAAACAAGTGTGACACTTGTCATTTTCAGGCTATGCTTTTCCAATACAAAGTTTGTCAATTGGATCCATAATGAATGTAAGTACCTAAAGGTGTTGGATTTTCAACATTCTGATTTCCAATTTTTGCCTCATTGCTTGGATAAGATGAAACACTTAAGGTATCTCAATCTGTCAGGTTGTTCAAAATTGGAAAAACTTCCTAATTCCATTTGTAAGCTGCAAAATTTACAATGCTTGATTCTTGATGGATGTGAAGCACTTGAAGACCTACCAAAAAACATGGGCAGAAATCTTGTTAGGCTTCAGATTTTTTTTATTACCTCAAAAGTTACAAATTTATCATCCATAGATATAGGCTGCTTTAAATGCCTTCAATTTTTAGTGACATGTTTATGTAAGAATTTAGTATTCTTGCCATAAGATTTGAGGAACCTAACTTCTTTAAAGCAGTTAATTGTTTATAACTGCCCAAAATTGGTTTCTTTTAAAGATGACGAGCATGAAAAAAAAAAAGAAAAGAAAACTCAAATGGTTAATAATTTTAGCCTTCAAGTATATATGAGTGTGGAACTGCCTAAATTAATAGCTTTGTCCAATTGGCTAACAAGAAATGCTAGAAAATCATTTCTCATGATTTACATTAAAGGTTGTAAAGAGTTGTCATCTCTACCAACAAATATGAATGAACTTGAAAGCCTTCAGAATTTATACATAATCCATTGTAATCCAGAATTGGAGGCAAAATATCGAGAAGGCCCAGAGAGAATCAAACTACCTAGTGTTAATATCCATGTTGGTGCCAATAATATATTATTTCAAGTTTTTTGTACTTCAATCTATTTCATTGTCATTGCATAATTTCTACTTCTAAATGTTCGTTGTTCCTTTTCTAATACCAATTTAATATTAGTTCTACTCATTTTTAAACTCTTACTAAATTCTTGGAGATAACTTACATTTTTACATTGATTTCCTCCATGTTAGTTTAAAGATCCCTAGGTCTCAGAAGAATCCAAAGATAAGGAGAAAGCATGATTCAACTTGAGATCTTCGAATTCTTCTGAACCCTAAACCCTAAATTCTAAACTCTAAATCATGACATGCATGTAACTGCTAAATTTGAGTAATAGAAATGCAATGTAATACTTTTGTGAAGCAATTTATCTTTTAAAAGGTCCAAGTGTTTTCAATCAAGAATTATTTATCTTATATTGAGATTGAAAACAAATTAAATAAAAAAATATCAATTTCAAAATAAAAAAAGTAATTATGTCATAAAAATATTCAAGTAAACCTCTTCATGTACATCCTAATATATAAAATCACCATTCCACTATTAAATGTATATATTATGGCATTTTCTTTTTCCATATTCATATATTATATAAGAAAATATAAGCTAGCTATTTAATTCTATATATTTAGGTATTCTCTTTGCTAGTGATTGTTAGTTATTTATTTTATTTAATTTTTATTATTGTTTGACACTAGTTTAATAGCCTTAATTTTTGTTGTGGTTGTACATTAGGTTGAGAACCAATTAAAGTATATTTATATTATATATTCTATGGATTCTGATCAATGAAATGATAGATGTTTTGACCATAATTTAATATGGTGTCAAAGTTTAGTTTAGTCATGGAGGATGAACTTATAAAACACAGTGTAAGATCATTGATAGCTCAATCACAATCCATTCTTCCACAAAGACAAGATCCAATCACGGTACTCACTCAAAGTCAATTAATCAACTTATGACATGGTCAATGGTAAACAAAACATCATGGCAAATTTTGTTGGTAAAATTGGTCAATCATCGCATGAATTGTCAAACTAGATTTTAGATAAAGGTGCATCATACCATAAAATTTCTAGCTCATCTGATCTTTCCAACCAGACTTATAGAATTTGCTCTACATGTACATCTACCTAATGGGATATAGTTATCTGTTTAAGCATGAGGGAATGTTTCTTTAACTAAGGGCATAACCCTTGAATATGTTCTCTGTGTACCCGATTTTACCTGGAACTTATTATCAATTAGCAAATTTGTGTTAGTATAATCTTTCCAGATTTTTGTATGTCACATATTTGTTATTTTCTTGTAGGTTAGTTTTCTTTGTATTTAAAGGTATATAATTTCCACTTACAAGTTCATTGACCAAAATAATGTTAAAATAATTGCTATTTATTTTATACAAAGAAATTTTTTAAAAAGAAAAGTACTCACTACACACAATATAAATTCACTAAGACAATACAAATATCACTTATAATATCTTGAAAGTTAAAATTAACCACTAGAAGGAGGATTTGAATATATTTTATGATTTTATTTATGTATTTTTTTAATTTAATAATATTTTATATTTTAATATATAATTTATCGTATTAAATTTTATTCTAAGAAATAGATTATTATAATTTATTAGATTTTTTTAAAAAAATAATTATAATTTATTATACTTTCTTTTGAAAAATAAATCATTTAACCTTAATTTATTATATTTTAACTCCATTCCATTTATTGTATTTCTTGGTCCTCAGTCATCCTTCCCATATTTACATGTACTAACTTTGTTTCTCTACAACATCTCATGGTAAGTTTTCACTATTCAACTAGACCTACCACTTCCACATCTTCCTCCTCCTAAGTTTTTGCTTCACGCCTCCTCTTACTTTTAACAGTTTTGCCCTTCATTATTGTATGCTTTGCTTTCATTCTTTAATGGTGGGGCAGCCTCAATTACCCCGTAACCCGCTAATCACTAGACCAGCATGAGTTTCTAGGTGTGGTTAGTCCCTTAATTTCCCATCAGGGTCATTCTTCCAATTTGGATTGCATTAATCTGCTGGGTCGCAGACAATCCCCAGATTTTCCATATTACTGGCATTGGAGATTTGATTATGGCTCTGATTTGAAGACTAAGTTAAGCATTTTTGTCTAGAATTTATTTGGGCTCTTGGCATTTCTTCAGAATATGATTTATTTTAGTTGATAATTTTAAATTTCTTTGTTTATGGGTTCACTAGATTGAAAATCTTTTGGCTATTCCGTAATTTCCCATTCTTGTGTGAAACAAGTAGAAGTCATGTTCATTTGGTTTGATTATTGGAAAGTATGGTTGAAACTTTTGGTTGACAATACTATTTATAAGTATGCTTGAGTCTATGGATCTGCTATCGGAGTTATGCTTATTTTAGTAATATTGGCATCTATGATTCTATGAGATAGTATTTGGGTTCTAAGCCACTATTTTGTAATTACAGTCAGTGTTATATACTAGAATAGATTATCCTCCGTATACATGAACTTAGGGGAAAGTGAAGTGACATGGTGAATCCTAAATTTGCAATATCATGAATTGATAATTAATTTTTTTTATGTATGTATTCTATGATTTTGAATCATGGAAGTGAATCAAGTGATTATTAAAGACATTTTCTCATCTTCCTTACATGACAAATATGTATTACAATGAGCACTTCTACTATTCTGAAGCAAATTTTGTCTTTACTCTTCTATCACAAGGTTTTTAGGGGTTTCAACCTTCTTCCTTTTTGTAGAATGGAAGGCTACATTGCCTAACATATCTAGAGTTTTAGAAGCCATTCTAGTTAGTTTCAGTGATAATTATGTTATGTTTTAGGAGTCTAGATATTGTTATGAGTACTTGCTAAACTTGTTCACCTTAGTTTTGAATCCTCTGATCTTCAAATCATGCCTTAAACTATTATGTTTCAGGGAGTTAAAGTTATATACATAACTAAAGAATTGGAGGAACAACAAGCCATAAGGTCAGTGCCTTTATTTTAAAGATTTATGTTTTAAAAGTCAAATTTACTCTTAAACAGTTAACTTTTAATAATCATCACAATACGCTTTATCAGTAGGGTTGAAATTAAGCTTATGGGCCTACTTTGAATTTGAAAATCTTCCTTAGATTTAAAGGCCTATTTTCTTCTAGCAGGATCAACAATTTCTTTCTACTTTTTGTTGTTAGTAGACTTCAATGTGATAACTCTATGAAAATAGAGTTATCTTGATTGCTTCTGGACTTAAATTGTTGAAGTATGAGAGTGATTTTTATAAATTAATCTTTATTATTAGTTATTTTTGTTATTTTGTCTAAAGTGGTTT